>CM053408.1:117705113-117852610 GCA_028644305.1 Xerus rutilus | reverse complement strand
GGTACCAGGGATTGAACTCAGGGGCACTGGACCACTGAGCCACATCCCCAGCCCTATTTTGTGTTTTATGTAGAGACAGGGTCTCACTGAGTTGCTTAGTGCCTCGCCATTGCTGAGGCTGGCTTTGAACTCGCGATTCTCCTGTCTCAGCCTCCCAAAGTGCAGGGATTACAGACGTGCGCCACCACGCCCGGCTCTAGTGTTCCTTTTGTGTTTTCTACTACCATGGAAAATTAAAGTCCTTCTTTCATGCATTAATTTTTACTGTATTGCAAAACTGTGTTTTTATCCTTCCCTCTTCCTCCTCATGAGTCCCCAACCTGTCCTGGTCAGTTGATTCCAGACCATCTTTGACTTTGCAAGTGGGCCCTTTGAATTGTGGGTCCAAAATTAAATGTTGTTCCCACTACAGGCTGACCAGCACTGAGGAAGACTCTCTAACATAGCTCTCCACACTCCTCCAAAAGCTGCTGCTTGGTGAGGTGAGGAAGAGCATGCTTCTTGTTCCCTTCTCTGCAGAAATCCTTGTTCATCTGCTGTAGTTCCTCTTCTTTTTCTCCTACTGCTTTGAGTTCCACCTGACATTTAGAGAGGACTTTGAGAAGAGGCACCATCTCTTCCCTCTCTTGGAAGACTGTCTTCCAAGTAATACTTGCTTGGCCAGGGGAACAAGGAATTCCAGCTAACACAGTCATTTCCCTTCCCATTAGGGTTTTAGAGTAGAGCTGTTCCTTGGTCACTTCCAAAGTCTTTTCTTTGTAGAGTAAATTTTACTTTTGCCAGTTACCCTCTCCTTTCCTTTATGGTCCTGCCTTCCTGAGGAAAGCTGTCGCCCTGTTACTTCTGTCGAGGTTACTGAGCATCGTTGCCAGGCAGAGAGCACAGAGATCTACATTAGATCTTTCCTCTGTCACTTCCTAATGAGAACAACCATGGAAAGTTTCCTCAGTTATAAAATGGAATCACACAGAGTTTTTGTAGTGAGTGCATGAGCGTGTGTGTGTGTGTGTGTGTGTGTGTGTGTGTGTGTGTGTGAGGACGGCCACATACTGGATCCTCAGGTGGTAAGTATTCTTTTGAGTAATGAAATTCTCACACTCTTCCCCAGTGAGGTAGAGGGCATTGCTTTCTGTCTTCTGTTACATGGATCCCTGGAATTCTGCTGCCCCAGGAATGATTCCCACCTGGCCATGCCTAGTCTCTTGGCTAGCTGTGCTTTTTGTGGTCAGGATGGCGGCTTCTCTGTAGCCAGGGTTCTGGCTCCCTCTTCCTGGGCAGACCTTGGAGGGGTCCCTTTGTTGTCTCTAGAGTAATCACTGTGCCTTCCTCTTTTACCTGCTCTTTGTGCCTTTGCTTGCCTCTTGCCTCCCATGATGGCCTAATGGTCAGTTTCACCAGTTCTGTGTGTCTGGTACTCTGGTCACCCTTTTATAGCTGTTGTCCCACAGCATGTTTGCAGATGGCTTGTTTGAGTTCTGTTTGCTTTTCCAGGCGTAGATACCCTTAGTTTCTTTTCTTTTTCCCATTGGCAGGACCAGCTGAGGTTTTCGTGGTATTTCAGTTCTTGCTCTTTGATCCTCAGGGTCTGAAAACCTTAGAAGAGGGCTGTTGCATCTTCCTTGTTCATGGCAAGTTGGGGGTTAGGGGACAGAGAGAACAGTATGACCCAGTTTGCTCTGATACTGGTCACTGCACACATGGGCACCATTCCATTTGAAGACTATCTTGCTTAGAGACTGCTGCCAGAGCTGCTGGTCACAGTGACTTGGTGTCTGCTTGGAGGCTGTAAGTGAGAGCCCTGGCTTGTAGCTTTAGGTTCCGCTTCTTTTTGCCTCTCTCCTTTTCCGTTCTTTCTTCTGTGTTTTCTAGTCTCCCAGTGCAGAGATGCCAAATTCTCATGGTACACCTCTGAACATAAGATAAACTCAGTCTCTCTCATTCTCTCCCTTTTGCTTAAAGTTGACTGCTGTCAGATCTGCCTCCTCAAATATTGCAGTCATCAGGTTCTGCTGGTGCAAAGTGGGGTCAGGATCCAGCTAGACTTGCTCTTACTGTGGCAGAGGAAGGGCAGGCGGGGAGAATGTGAGTGGCCCCAGGCCAGGCCTAAAGAATGGGCAGGAATGCAGGAATGGTCACCTAGCAGTTAGGTCCTGGACTTCTGTGTCCTCTTGAGAATTGTTGTATGCATTTTCTAAAGATAAGATTGCAGCCCAAGAACATGGGAACATTTTGCTTGTCATTTGTGTAGGAAATGCATTGGGGTCTGACACAGCCTGACAGTAAAACGTGTGTCCAGAAGTGACTTGGTATATAGTATGAAGTCCATATTTGCAAGGACTGGGCAAATCATCAGGCAGTCAGGAGGCACAGTGATGCTCTCTGTCTAGGGAGAAAGAGGGGCCTCTTGGAGGCAGTAAGGACCTTCTTCCACTCTGCATTATCCTGCCTTGGGGGTGCTCAGGAGGAGAGTGGACTCTTCTCATACCTTGGAGAGTGGGGTGCCTGGAGGGTCAGTTCCAGGAGTTCATACTTTGATGGGGAATGAAGAGCTCTTGAATATCTTTGACATAGTCAGAGAAGGGCTTTTTTGGGGGTGGTGGGGGAGGTACCAGGGATTTAACCCAGGAATGAATGCTTAGCCACTGAGCCACATCCTCAGCCTTTTTTTTTTTTTTTCTTCCTAATAATTTAGAGACAGGGTCTTTTTAAGTTGCTTTAGGGCCTGGCTAAGTTGCTGAGGCTGGCTTTGAACTTGCAACCCTCCTGCCTTAGCCTCCCGAGCCACTGGGATTTGCAGGCATGTGCTGTTGTGCCTGGCCAGAGTAGAGCTTTGTGTTGTTAGCAGGACCTGGTGAGGAGTGGAGAGAGGCCCCGGTAGAGAGACTGGCGAGGAGTGGAGAGAGAACCAAGTGAGGATCCTTGCCTGCAAAGTCCAGGGAAAGTCGGGCCTAAGCTAGGTTGGTGGCACAGGGACCAGAACCAGCAGGCAGACAGACTATGGGCTGGGCTGGGCCATAAGCATGGAAGCAGGTGCAGCGAGGGAGGAAGCACGGGGGGCTGCATCACTGCTCTGAGGAGAGCTGAGCTTTAGTTTTTTCTTGTTATAAGTTTGCTATTAAGTTACAAAGCATTTATGAAGCTGAATCTTCTTCCAAGCTTTACTATGGCTTCTGATTTCATTTGAGAAATTGTGTTTTAATGTATTTGTCTAGTTTGGTTTGCTCATTTAAGGACTTTTAGTGTGAACTGCGACAGTAGAATCAGGATTTAAAAGTTTCTGAGCTGGGCTGGGGCTGTAGCTCAGTGGTAGAATGCTTGCCTTGCATGCATGAGGCACTGGGTTCGGTCCTCAGCACCACATAAAAATAAATAAAGATATTGTGTCCATCTACAACTAAAAAAAATACTAAAAAAAAAAAGTTTCTGAACCATGGGCTGGGGTTGTGGCTCAGCGGTTGAGTGCTTGCCTCGCATGTATGAGGCACTGGGTTCAATCCTCAGCACCAGATAAAAATAAATGAAGGTATTGTGTTCATCTATAACTAAAAAAAAATATTAAAAAGTTTCTGAGCTATTGTAATACTTCAGTCTCCTAAAGTGTGCCCCTGCCTTTTTTGGGGGGCAAAGGGGGGCATACCAGGCATTGAACTCAGGGGCACTCTCAACCACTGAGCCACATCCCCAGCCCTATTTTTAAAATTTTTTTTTTAGTTGTTGATGGATCTTTATTTTATTCATTTATTATTTATATATGGTGCTGAGGATCGAACCCAGTGCCTCACGCATGCTAGGTGAGCACTCTGCCATTGAGCTACAGCCCCAGACCCCCAGCCCTATTTTTTATTTTATTTAGAGACAGGGTCTCAGTTGCTTAGTTCCTTGCTTTTGCTGAGGCTGGCTTTGAACTCATGATCCTCCTGCCTCAGCCTCTCGAGCTGCTGAGATTATAGGTGTGTGCCACCATACCCAGCCCATGCCTCTGCTTTTGATTGTCAAGTTCACTGGCCCAGTGGGTGAACTCCACTATGACCAGCTTAGTCACTGGACACCAGAAACTGTGCATCACTGTGAGAAAGGGCCTGTTACAATCTCTACTCCTGGTGGGCCAGCATTTGCAATGCCATTTTAGAAGAGAAGGTTCCCAGGGTAAAGTGGGGCAGCCCTTCTTTGGTGGTGACTTCATGCCATCAGCTGTGGTTAGAGGTTCAAGTTGGCATGTGGACATTATTTTTGGTTTAGTCCTGAAGTGAACAGGGTGTGGTAAGAAATGAGCTGCGAGGACCATGAGGCTCCTTGTTGGCATTGGGGTTAGAGGCTAGTGAACAGCCCAGCCAACAAGCCAGGAGGCCAGGCCTGCAGGAAGGATTCGGGATTCTGCACCAGAAACTGCTCCCTAGAGGGTCGGAGATCCTGCCGCGTGCCCTCAGCCCCCTGAGCCCTGCAGACTCCCCGAGCTGTTATCCTCTGATGAAGTGTGCTGCTAGTAAAGAGTGAAGGTTCACTGTGAGAATGGTGAATTTATTTCAGCTATGATATTATGCAGTGTTTGATGATGGTGAAAGTTACATCCTTTTTTATCCCATTCTTTGATTCAGGTAAGGGAGCTGTTTCTAGTGTAGTCAGTAATGTTTCTGAATTTGCTTTTTCTTTTCTTTGGTACCAGGGATTGAACCCAGAGGTGCTTAACCACTGAGCCACATCCCCAGCCCTTTTTTAAAATTTTATTTAGAGACAAGGTCTCGGTGAGTTGTTTAGGGCCTCACTAAGTTGCTGAGGCTGGCTTTGAACTTGAGATCCTCCTGCCTCAGCCTCCTGAGCTGCTGGGATTAAAGGCATGTGCCACTGCACCTGGCAGGAATTTTCTTCTTCTTTTTCTTTTTCTTTTTTTGGTGGTGCTGGGAATTGAACCCAGGGCCTTTTGTATGGGAGGCAAGCACTCTGCTAGCTGAGCTATATCCCCAGCCCCCATGAATGTGCTTCTTAATGAATAGCTTCCTAATGTAGTTATTATATTTTACTTTGTCCCCAAATTAAAATTTTGGTTTCTTTTAGCTTTGTTTAGAATTGTAAGTCGAATGTGTCTTCCATGAACAAATCTCTTGTATTTCCTTGTAGGCTTTGATGGATTCTAATCTTCCGAGGCTACAGTTAGAACTCTATAAGGAAATTAAAAAGGTGAGCCCTTACTTTCCATTCTTGAAAAGGTAGTACTGTTTCACTATTCTGAGCAGGATTGTGTAAATTTTTATCTTTTAGTTAATAAGTAAAATTGTTAGGAGGAAATACTGTTTGGTAAAGTAGACTTTATTGTCCAAAAGCTTATTTTTAATTTTTGTTAGATGAGATGGCAGTTTAAAATGGCAATTTAGTTTTCGATATTTTTATAATTAAAGCCCACTGGGCCTCAGAATCTTAGGAGAAGTTACAAAATGTTTTACATATCTAATTGGCCTTTTCTTTAAACACAGAAAGTAACAATGAAAGGGCATGCTTTGCTTACATGCAGCCCTCTTGGTGACTAGTGAGTGGCTCTTAAATATAACATGTTCCTCCTTAAACCAATGCAGAATGGTGCCTCTCGAAGTCTGCGCGCTGCCCTGTGGAGGTTTGCAGAGCTGGCTCATCTGGTTCGGCCTCAGAAATGCAGGTAAGTTGTACCTCTGTGTTGTGTGTTACTATTTGGGGTGGTTGGCTAGCTCCTGCTTATCTCTTGTCCCAGCTCACACATCTCTCCTTTAGAGGTCTTTCTTTCCAGTCTCTCTGAAGTGGTCCACCTCTGCCTTTCCAATGCATTTCAATTCACAGTATACATACGGAGCACAATTTTTCATTTCTCTGGTTGTACACAGGGTAGAGTCACAGCATTTGTGTCTTCATGCATGTACCTAGGGCAATGATGTCCATCCCATTCCACCGTCTTTCCTGCCCTGATGTTTTTGTTTTTTTGGCAGTAGAAATGTATTGAGCCCAGAGCCTCAGGCTTGCTAAACATGCTGTACCACTGAGCTACTCCCTAAACCCAGCTATCTTTATTTTGAAATTATTTCTGAAGCAATATATTAGTTTCGCCACATAGCAACCAAAGTGATCTTAGATACAGAATTGTGCTACCATTCCCTTCCTGAAACTCTCTTACTCATTGCCTAGTGCTGCTCAGATAAAATCCAGTTTCCTCGCCCAGGCCCAGGCAGTCTAGCCCCCACTGGCTCTGTCATTACAGTGTTGACTCGCTGGCCTGGTTTTAGTTCTTCCAACAAGTCAGGTTGTCTGACATGTCCCCAGGTATCCCTGTTGTTTGCATCTAGAAGTCCCCGCCTCAGTACTCTGGCCCTGCATACTGCCTGTCTCAGCCACGCCACTGCAAGCACCTGGGCATTCTCTACCCCTTGTAGCCAAGGATCTGTTCAGTGAAGTCTCCTGGCCTTGTGGGTCAGTCCTGTGACTCACTTCTTATACCCCATGTGTTCTGTTTTTCCCTCTAGGGGGCCAGACCATATCTTGAAGTCCTCATTTGGTTTGAACACTTTTTTTCTAGTTTGTAATGCTTCTTTTTCAAGAAAGCTTTATTCAGCAGGGCAAGTTAGCACCCATCTATAACACTAGGAACTTGGGAGGCTGAGGCAGGAGGATTACAAGTTTGAGACCAGCCTGGGCAACTTAGCAAGACCCTGTCTCAAAATATAAAATGAAAAGGGCTGAGGTGTAGCTCAGTGGTAGAGCAGCCCACTGTTCAGTCCCTAGTATTGCAAGAAAAAAAAAGGATAAAGCTTCATTTAATTTTTGTTTTCAGTGTTTGTTTATATTATCTCTTGTTTTCCAGTTAAGAATCTGAGTATTTTAACAACTGTTGTAATCTATTGCAAATGGTTTTTTTTTTTTTTTTTTTTTGGTACCAGGGATTGAACTCAGGGACACTCAACCCCTGAGCCACCTCCCCAGCCCTATTTTGTGTTTTTATGTAGAGACAGGGTCTCACTGAGTTGCTTAGTGCCTCGCCATTGCTGAGGCTGGCTTTGAACTCACGATCCTCCTGTCTCAGCCTCCCTAAGTGCTGGGATTACAGCTATTGCAAATGGTTTTTAAACCCAGCTTCTTATAGTCCTGTGTGACCATGGGAAAGATGGAGGATAGTTGAGCCTCATCTGTGGCTAGGCTTCCTGTTCTTTGAGCTGAGCCTTGTGTAGTCTCCATTAAGGACCATTTTGCTGATAAAACTGGGTTTTCCCTAACAGGGAACTGATTGCTTCTATTTCTTGTTCGAGAACACCTGAATAGTGACATATGTTCCTTTTGTGTACACAGGCCTTATCTGGTGAACCTCCTGCCATGCCTGACTCGAACAAGCAAGAGACCTGAGGAATCAGTACAGGAGACGTTGGCTGCCGCTGTTCCCAAAATCATGGCTTCTTTTGGCAACTTTGCAAATGACAATGAAATCAAGGTCTGATTGCACCTCCAGGCACAAATGCTAGTGATGCCAGGAAGGAGTCTTGGAGGGCTCAGGGCTGCAAGACAGGCCGTCACTTGAGAGACTTGGTTGTATTACGCTTCCTAATTCAGCTGCCACTATTCGTGTCATTTTGAGGCACCCCGAAATCTTTTCACTTCTGCTTTCCTATCACGGGGTGAAGAGTTGGATAGGGAGATGACCTATAAACACCAATTCCAAAGGTATTTTTCTAGATCAGATTGGTTTTTGGCATACTGAATTGGCTCTTTTTTTTTTTTTTTTGTGGTGCTGGGGATTAGAACCCAGGGCCTTGTGCATGCAAGGTAAGCACCCTACCCACTGGGCTATATCCCTGCCCCCTGAATTGGCTCTTTAACCTAGCTGAGGAAAGAGATAGATGGTACCGATTCTGCAGGTAGGAGAGCTCACTGTGGGCCCTGTGAGTGTATGAGTGCCCAGTAGTTGCCAGGGCCTACTTGGCTTCCTGTTTGTGCTTTGTCCTAACAAGCCACCTGGGTCCCACTTTAGTGTTTCCTTCGTAACATCCAGAAGTTGTGACTATGTTACATGTTCTGCAGATGGCAAGATTGTTGGCCTTCTCCGTTTTTTGTGGTTAAGTCCTGGGATGGGCCTGAGTCATCTTTCCGGGAGGTCATGGAATGCAGTGGTGAGAGCACCGCTTTTGGAATCAGACTTGAACTTGACCATCTCTTTCCCTTTACACAAATTACCCAGTAGCCCTTAGCGTGTTCCTCTCCTCCTCTGAAAAGCGGGACATAAGGGGTACCTACCTGGGGCCGTTCTGAGAGTGCAGAAACTATGCATGTGGAATGTGGCATAGGACCTGGCACACAGGAAGTGCTAGGGTGTTAGCTGAGACTGCTGTCATTAGCCGTATGACCCTGGGTAAATTATTCAGCTTCCTATGTTTTTTCTCTTAGCTTTGAACGTTTTTTTTCTTTGATTTTTAAAATTGATTCATTATAGCTATACATAATAGTGGAATTTCTTATTACATATTCATATATGTACACTACATAGTTTATTAAGTTTCATTTCCTGTACCTTCCCTTTGAAATTTTCCTATTAATACTAAGGTAATGTTAAAAACTAGTTTCATAGGCTTTCAAAATAATAAGAGAGATATGAATCTAAAGAATTTAGTGTAGTAACTAAATCATGATCAGTGGTAGCCACCACTGCTGTTACTTTATTCTCCCTCTTTGGGTTGGATGTGGATGCTCCTGGGAAGTTGCAGAACTTGAGAACTACACAGCCCCAGTGTGCCCACCATTCAGGGGGGCCTCTTGAGGGCATTTGCCTCTTGGATAACTGACGGTGTTAAGAGATTAGGCAGATGGTGGATATTTTTGTAGTTTTCATTCTTCTCATCCTGTAACTTAGTTACCATTTAAGTAAGATGATGCTAATCTTTTTGTTGTTGTTTGTTTTTATATAGAGTTGCCACTAATTTAACTTCTTCCTATTTATTCCCTTATCCTTTTGCCCATTTATGTTTGTTCAAATTTATTAGTAGTGAAATCCAGGAGTACTAAAAGTATTATAAATAAAGATACTAGTCCCTGTACTTTTTCTAATCCTGTGTCTCAAAAGTGGACACATCTCTTTGTTTCTTCTGGTATTTATCTCCATGTTTCTAAACAGCATGTGTAGATTGCTATTTTTGGATTTTAAAATTTGAGATACTTTTTACTATAGAGGAGATGAATTTAGCCCTAATCCTTCTCCTGTCTTTTCACTAAGGTTATATCAATATTCAATGTGTACATTGCTATGCCTAAGTAAATAGTCACAGCTGGTTAGGTATGATTATGTTTCTTTGTACAACCTTTTGTTTTCCTAGAGTTAGTAATTGCTTCTTTTTTCACTTATATTCATTGGTCATTTACATCCTCCTATACCTTCTGGTGGCTTTGTCAGATGCATCTCAGTACAGTTTTCTACGTAACATGTAGTTTGTTGGATCCTTTTTACCTCAGTGTAGTTGTCATAGAATTCTCAGCTTTCGGGCTGAGATTGTGGCTCAGTGACAGAGCACTTGCCTCATACACGTGAAACACTGGGTTCGATTCTCAGCACCACATACCAAACACATAAATAAATAAATAAAGGTTTAAAAAAAAAGAATTCTCAGCTTTCCTTAGTCTGGCCAGGTTGCTCATTAAGTCTGTTGTCAGGTCAGTTCCTGGGCAATTGCCCTTTTCCCTGGAAATTGCCTTTGCTGCTGTCCTATTGATGCCTGGTTCCTGAATGCTGTATCTCTCTCCTTTTTTTTTTTTGTGGTACTGGTGATTGAGCCATGGATGCATGTCTTTATCTTTCTAGGTCTGCTCTCTATTTTGATGGAACACGTCCTCTAGTAGCTTCCTTAGAAGGGATGAATGGGAAGTGAATTGTGTACCCCTATAAATGCCCTTAACTCTCTTGGTTGGGTATAGGAATCATCTGGGAGTGGAATCATTTTCCCTCAGGAATGTGAAGTCTTTGACCTATTGTTTTGCAGTCGACAGCATGGTTATGAGAAGTCACATGACCTGATAGCTTACTCTTTGAAAGCTTTTCATTTGCGGGAGGTAGGGTGCTGGGTACTTGGTAGGCCTTTAATTTGGAAGCATGTCTTTAAATTCTGGGAGATTCTTTTACTTTTGGCGGGGGTGGGAGGCGCTTACGAAGAGCACTTAACCACTGAGCCACATCCCCAGCCCTTTTTATATTTCATTTAGAGACAGGGTCTTGCTGAGTTACTGAGGCCGGCCTTGAACCTGTGATCCTCCTGCCTCAGCCTCTTGAGTCACTGGGATCACAGATGTGCCATCGCTTCTGGCTTGTCTTGGAGTTCTGTGACTTGGGTGTAAGGAAAGAACTGAATGAAGGAAATAGTGAGGAGAGGCGGCTCAACAGCAGCACAGGTTTATTTGAGACAGACCTACGGAGGAGGGCCCCTTGGAGACTGAGGCCCATCTGGAGTAGTTACAAGGGCATGAGAGAGTCGGGGAACTTTTGCGGTTAGGCCATTGCTAGGGACTGGTCAGGGAAGGGTCCTTGTGGTCATGACCTCTATTGTTTGAGGTGGTCACTGTTCCATGTTGAACCAGGTGTTTTCATGATTCCAGTCCCAGATAGCAATTTCCTTTTTTTGCGTGATGATGGAGTTTTATCTGGGGTTTGGGTCAGGCTGAGTCAGTGACTGTGAGGTGACTAGTTCTAGGATGGAGGATATGTCTCCAAATGGCACTGCCTGTGTCACATTCTTCCTAACAGTATGCACTTGCCTTTTTTGGGGAGCCTTGATAACTTATCCCCCAACTTCCAGAAAAGCTTACAACTGACCTTCTTCCCATGGGCTGGGTCAGCCAGTTACCTACCACTTGTTACTTTCTACCTTCCAAAGATTGTTGGCACCTGTGCTTTGCTGGTGTCCCTGCCCTCTTCTTTCTGTCCTTATAAGTGTCCTTCTCTCTGTCCTTATAAGTGTATTCTTTTAATAACTTCTTTACTTGATTCCTGTGGGGTTTTTGGGTAGCAGAGGTTCATGTTAGGTCAGAAATCTCCCAACCTGTGCTTGGTGCATTTTTACCCTCTGGATTACTAAACACTCAGACTCCTGGACTTTGGATTTTTTCCCCTAAATATACAAAATACAAATAGGACAGTGTGCAAATCATGAGTGTAGCCCTTGATACATAATTACGAAATGAACTCACATTGTAGCCACCACTCAGGTCAGGAAACAGAATCCTACCTGCACACTGGAAACCCCCTGTGCCTTCTCCCTGTCACTACTCTCTTCCTTTCTCCCCAGAGATAGTCACTGTCCTGGCTTCTAATGCCATAGTGAGTCTGTTTTTAAATTCTATATATGCAGGAGCATGTAGAATGTGGTTTTTTGTCCGGCTGCTCTGTGCATGTTCAGCTTCAAAGTCTCCTATGTTTTTGTGCTTGTTAGCAGGTAGAGTGGTTTCCTAGCTGTGGACATTCTTTTTTTTTTTTTTTTTTAAATATTTATTTTTTAGTTGTAGGTGGACACAATAGCTGTATTTTATTTTTATGTGGTGCTGAGGATCGAACCCAGTGCCTCCCGCGTGCTAGGCGAGCACGCTACCACTGCGCCATAACCCCAGCCCAGCTGTGGACATTCTATTGTGTGCATCTGCCACAGCTTGTCAGTTTTGTTGTGACTGGATGTTCGCATTATTTCTCATGTCCGCCCACATTGCTGTGAGCATTCTTATGTGTCTTTGGAGCACATGTGCCATTTCCTCTTGTTCCCTGGAGATGGAATTGTTGGCATTGCAGAGCACATTTAGTTCCAGCGGATGTGGCTGAGCTGACCTCCTCTGGGGTCAGGTTACCCCATCGGCAGTATGTGGGACTCCAGGTATTCTGTATGCAGTTGTCAGTAGTTTAGTCCTTTTTGGGGACGAGGATCCAGGGATTGAACTCAGGGGCATTCAACCAGTAAGCCACATTACCAGCCCTATTTTGTATTTTATTTAGAGAACAGGGTCTCCTTGAGTTGCTTAGCACCTCACTTTTGCCGAGGCTGGCTTTGAACTCACGATCCTCCTGTCTCAGCCTCTCAGGCCGCGGAGATTATAGGCGTGCGCCACTGTGCCTGGCAGTCATTTAATTCTTTTTTTAAAAACATTTATTATTATTTTTGTTTTTTTGTAGTTGTAGATGGACAGAATGCCTTTATTTTATTTGTTTATTTTTAATGTGGTGCTAAGGATCGAACCCAGTGCCTCACACATGCTAGGCAAGCGCTCTGCGACAGTCATTTAGTTCCGAACACTCTGATGATTATGTTCTGATATCACATTATGATTGTAATTGCCATTTCCAGTCCCTAAGTACTCTTAACTCTAAAGTTTAATTATTTATGCATCTTTTCCCTTTTGAAGTACTCTTGGAACTATGTCATATATGCATTTTGAAAAGTGGAGTCTTCCATGTAGTGTACCCCCCTCTACTATTCTGAGAAGTGCTTAAGCCTAGTCTAACACCTTCTTTCAGCTAGAATGTTCTTGGGATTGTGCAGGTTTAGTTCTTACAAGGCCCCTTGGAGCTCTCAGGTCAGATTTTATTATTTATTATTCCAGACTGTTGAGTTTCACAGTGGACTGGTTGTTCATAATTGTGTTTAGTGTTCCTTATGCTTATAAATTTGGATTAATGTGGAATGATTCTTAATTTACCTTTTCAATGATGTACATGTTTTCAGAGGAGCTCTTTAAGATGTCAGTATCTTGTCTTGGAGCTAAAAAAGTTTGTCAGAGCGAAGTTGATGGATTCTCTAGATGGTGTCCAGGGGAGAAGTGGCAGGCTACATACCATTGGGGGTTTCCATGGCAAGAGACTAGTCCTTTGCTTCTCTGGTCCCACAGTCTAATCCAGAAAGTGACTGAGGCTTGATACGCCTCTGAGAACCAGTCTATGCAACCTCACTTTTGAGGAAAGACTTGGGAGTCCCATGCCAGTTGACACATCTATGCTGTTTGCCTGGGCATCACCCTAATGATCCCCTGCTCAGGATCAGCAGGACTCCGTGCAGACCCAGCACTGGGCTGTCATCGCTGAGAGCATGGTTTAGCATGATGGGAATGGATTTTTTATTTTTATTTTTTTGGTGGTACTGGGAATGGAACCCAGGGCCTCATACATGCTAGGTTCTTCCATTGTGTTGCACCAAGCCCTGGGAATGGATATTCTTTATTTATTTTTTTTAACCTTTATTTTATTTTTATGTGGTGCTGAATGAAGATCAAACCCCATGCCTCACCCATGCTAGGCAAGTGCTCCACCACTGAGCCACAACCCCAGCCTATGGGAATGGATATTCTCAAGTAACTTGGTCACCACATGAATGTAGCTCTAGGTGGTCAGTCTTTCTCATTTCTTGGAGAGTTTTTGTGAAAATTTAAATGGCCACTGTTGAACTTACTGCTCTTCTTTTTAATCTTGTCCTGGAGGTCCAGTGAGAATGCCTTAGTTTTTGATTTCTTGGAACAGCTGTGGGTACTATGCTGTGCAGCCAGTCAAGTCACAGATGTTTCCCCTTGTAGATGCACCAACCTGACAACATTTTCTAGCACTTTGCTAGTTGTCTCTTATTCCAGGGCATTGTTACAGTGTCTAGTACTCTTTTTTTCTTTATTTCAGAGTTGTTGATTTTTTTCCCCACTGTATTTTATATAGTGTCATTACCTTATGCCCAAATAATGTGAATGCATATTTTCTGGAAACTGAGGCCTCCACCTTTAGAGAGGAGACATAGATGCTGAGCCAAGTCCCCAGTATAGTTCATGTTTGTAAACTGCTCTTAACTATCCCAAGCTTGGAGTTCTTCCATTCAGCTATTGGAAAAGTTTCAGTTATTTATTATTACTACTCTGTAAGAATTTGAAGCTCCTAGTTATTTTTTATTTTTTTATTTTATTTATTTTTTATTTTTTGCAGTCAGGGAGATCAAACCCAGGCCTTCCAGCCCCAGAGCTCCTAATTCAAGTCTAGTTTTATGGAATGTGGTAAGCTTCATAAGGACCTCATCTTTCATCAGCTTGGATTTTCACTTTCATAGGTTCTGTTAAAGGCTTTCATAGCAAATCTGAAGTCGAGTTCACCCACTGTTCGACGCACAGCAGCTGGCTCAGCGGTGAGCATCTGCCAGCATTCTCGGAGGACACAGTACTTTTACAGCTGGCTCCTAAATGTGCTCCTAGGTAAGATGGAGGCACGTGAGTGGTCCAGTCACCAGCGCTCACATAAGATAGACCTCTGATCCCTTAGCTTCCAAACTGGGCCACTGGCTGATGGGTATATAGAGCTGCATTGAGGCTGCTCTGAGTTCCCATAGGGTCTTTGTGCTCATGCAGAATGCAAGTGTGCCCATGGACACCAGGCAGTGGGTATAGTCCACTGTCAGCCCCACCTGCCTTCCCAGCCTGGCTTTCCATCCATGAGACCTGAGGCTATGCCTCAGTTCCCTGTAACGTTTGTGCCCTTTTAGCCTTTGCTACCAGCCTTGGGGTTAGGCTCTCCAGTGGTCCCTTCTTTACAACAAAGTATACCATGCATCTCTAAGTAGGAGATCAGCTGTTAAAAAATATGTGGCTGCCTTTGTAGGTCTGCTGGTTCCTGTGCAAGAAGAACACCCCACGCTCCTGATCCTTGGTGTGCTGCTCACATTGAGGTATCTGGTGCCCTTGCTGCAGCAGCAGGTCAAGGACACAAGCCTGAAAGGGAGCTTTGGGGTGACACGCAAAGAGATGGAAGTCTCTCCCTCTGCAGAGCAGCTTGTCCAGGTGGGAGCCATGGGGGTGATTTTAGTCCCTGCACTCACTTAAACAGCACACACTTCAAGACCCAGTTAATTTGGATGAAAAGAAGCAGCACTAAGGGCCAGCAATGTGGGCTCTGGAATATGACTGTTGGGTTCCCTCCTAGGGGGCCACCTCTATCCTGTGACCTCTATGTGTCATTTTCACTGCAAGTAACAGTGCTGTGTATCACATTAAGCCCTTTAGACCCGCTCCTGGCACAGGGACTGCTATTAGCCTGTTTCTGAAACCAGGGGTCATGAAATGTGCTCATCCATTCAGTGAATACTGCTTGAGTGCCTGCTGTGTGCAAGGCATTGGGCGGGGCAGCAGCTGGGAATACGTGGGCACCTCTGCTGCACTGTCTTCCAAGCTGGAGTGCACTTGCCTGGGCAGTGTGGTACACTAGGCTCATATGGACAGAATGTAGACTTTGGTAGACTGGCAGGAGCTCAGTGTGCTTTTTGAAAAAAATTGAAGGTGTATTCCAACAAAAGGAGAAACACATTCAACAAATTCAAGAGAGCAGATCTTTTACCCAGGAATGTACTCAGAGCAATGCTGTGATGACTGTTGTACAGCATGTGGCTCAGTTAGGAACTCAAGCATGCCTTGTGACAAGTAATATGACCAAGGGAGGCACATCCACGTGTTGTTCCCAAGGAGTGGAAGAGGCAGTGAGTGACTCCGTGGAAACCAGCAAGCTTTAGAGAGGAAACTTGATGGTCCCTCTGTGAAGCAGGGCCTCATGCATGCCAGGCAGGTGCTGTCCCACTGAGCCACATTCCCAGCCCCTGTAATGTAGAATGATTTTAAGTAAGTAATGAAATGAAAGAGAATCTATTTGACCACTGTCTTGGAATGTTCTCTCTTTTTTTTTAAAGAGTACTATTTTTTTTAAATATTTATTTTTTAGTTGTAGGTGGACAGAATATTTTATTTTTATGTGGTGCTGAGGATCGAACCCAGTGCCTCACTCGTGCTAGGCGAGCACGGTACCACTGAGCCATAACCCCAGCCCCTTGGAACGTTCTCTTTTAAGTGACACATAGTAATAATGAAATATTTCTTTTTGAGTTATTATATTAATAGGCTTTGGAGTAAATACTGTTTATGTACACATGATAAAGTTAAGTTTAAACTTGTACACAGAGCATATCCATTTAGTCTTACATAGCAGCACGTGCATGTGGTCAGTCTGGACAGTACAGAGTCACACTGTTACTGACAATTCTGGAGCAGCAGAGGAGATGAAGGGTACATGGGCAGTGGTCTCCTGTTCAGATTGGCAGCTTCACATTGTAGGTCTAAGTTCACTACCTTGGCAGGGTCCACAAGCATTTTCTACCAGGGCCCAGAGAGTAAATGTTCTAAGCTCTGCAGGCCTTACCATGCCCATTGCAGTGACTCAGCTATACCACTGTAACATGATGGTGGCTTGAAATTCAGATTTAACTGGGTTCCCTGTGTTTCATCTGGCAACTCTGAAGTGAAAAAATACTTCATGCTGGGTGCAGTGGTGCACACCTGTAATCCCAGCACTTTGGGAGGCTGAGCCAGGAGAATCGCAGATTCAAAACCAACCTCAGCAATGGTGAAGTGCTAAGCAACTCAATGAGACCCTGTCTCTACATAAAACACAAAATAGGGCTGGGATGTGGCTCAGTGGTCGAGTACCCCTGAGTTCAATCCCCGGTATCCCCCCCCAAAAAATTCATTTTGTTTATATGAATTGTAATATAGTATTAAAATCACTAATAAGGTTTGATATATGCCTTTAAAATTTCAGGTGACTGTTGGCCTCTGTCATGTTTCTGATCGTTGAATGTGTCCACCTGATTCCACCTCAGTGTCTCTTGGGCTTGTCCCTTTTCCCAGTCATCAGTTTATGAAAATGGAGATGTGAATTAGTGTGCTGCTGCTCTGGTGCAAGTGTGCTGTTTACTTTTAAATAATGTGCTAGTGGGGGGCTGGGGCGTGGCTCAGTGCCCAGCAGCTTGCCTAGCACCTGTGTGGCACTAGGTTCAATCCTAGCACTGCATAACAAATAAAATAAAGGCATTCTGTCCATCTGCAACTACAAAAAAAAAAAATTAAAAAACTAAGACCAATGTGCCATCAGGCACAGTGGTGCACGCCTGTAATCCCAGCACTTTGGGAGGCTGAGGCAGGAGAATTGCAAGTTCAAAGCCAGCCTCAGCAAAGGTGGGGCACTAAGCAATTTAGTGAGACCCTGTCTGTAAATAAAATACAAAATAGGATTGGGGATGTAGCTTAGTGGTCAAGTGCCCCTAAGTTCAGTCCCTGGTACCACCCCCACCAAACAACAATAACAACAACAGTGTGCCAATGGAAAAATCATGGGAACCTAGGAAGCAACCTAGATGCTAATGACCACGGTGGTAGAAGTGATAAAGAAGAGTTTGAGGGAGAACTTCCTAGGCTCCAACTTTGCCAGCAAAGGCCTGTTGAAAGACAAAGTGAAAGCTAGAACTTATCACCTGCCTGTGTTTCTAGGTTTACGAGCTGACTTTGCATCACACACAGCACCAAGACCACAACGTGGTGACGGGGGCACTGGAGCTCTTGCAGCAGCTCTTCCGCACGCCCCCTCCAGAGCTGCTGCAAGCACTCACCACGCCAGGGGGCCTTGGGCAGCTTGCTGCCGCTCAAGAGGATGCCTGGGGTCGAGGCCGCAGCAGGAGCATTGTGGAACTTCTAGGTGTGTGCTCAGGTTCTCAGTAAGGTCTGCGTAACTGTGCGGTGTGCGTGTGGCCTTGGGTTGCGTTGTGGGACCATCCTGTGCGGGACAGTCCACACCCATTCTTTGCCTAGACTCGCAGGGCAGGTGTTACAAACAGAAGACCTAAAGTTTAGAAAGAGGTGACAGAATGAGACCAAACTTAAAACCTGGCCTCCTGCTTCTGCCTCTGACTTGTCTACCCCTACCTTGGATTTCTAGGTGTCATTAAACAAAAACGTTAGGGGAAACATTCCTAGGACCTTATGTTAATTTGCCCAAGATGGTACCCTCAAGTCCACATTAGAGTTTTATAGTTCCTTGTGCCTTGTGTTTTCTGACTTTAGAAAATCCCTTCCATTTTGAGCCCTTGCACGAGACACCTCTTCAGTTCAGCTCTGCTCTTTTTGAGGGAGTTGGACCCTGATTCCATGAGGGGCTGCTGTTCTAGAGCAGGGAGTTTGGTGAGCCCTTTCTCACCTGAGGTGCCCTAGGAGTGGGGCTAGCTGGGAACCCCTGCATTTCAGCCTGCAGAAGTAGCTTGGGGAACAGCAGACCTTTGGGGGTCTCTTTCTGACCCTGGGCCTCTTCTAGCCTGCTGCAGTGTGTGCACACCTAGCAAGGCCTTTACTTACTGCATCAACACACTTAGAGTTTAGACATCTGATTGCTGCTTTGTAAATGTAAATGTAAATATCTGCCACTAGCAGAAAGCTTTAGTAGGCTCTGTCTGCTGTCCTTTGCAGTGAAGGACTCTTTTCTCTGTGTAATGTATGCCTCAGAGCTAATTGGTAGAAATACTCATCTCTAATGATTTTTCCAATGAAAATTTATACTTAATTATTAGTTGGGCAAATAATCTGAAATCTCTAAATATTTTTAGTTTGACTTCTAAAATGCAGCTTATTTTAACTCTTGACATTTTAGTCATATTTTTGAACTATATATTTGAATGCCAGTGTAACTTTTATATTAAAATTAATGTGTTGAACTCTGGTATTTTAGCATTTCCTATGGAAGTATGTCCATATTTTTCCTTGTTTTAAAGTCGAATAAATTTTTTGATGTTTTTTAAATTTCTTCTAGATTTTAGTAGCTTGTTACCTTACTTTTCATCTGGTACTTTCTGTCATTTGCAGCTGGAGGGGGTTCCTCATGCAGCCCTGTCCTTTCAAGAAAACAAAAAGGTGATGATTTTAGAAATCTAAACTTTGTGTTAAACCTTACTGCTTTTCCTGTATCTCCATAACGTATCTGGTCCTATCTCCACCCAGTAGAGTGGTTGTGTGGGCAAATGTTGCTGGAATCTGGGAACTAGGCCTGAAGCTATGTAGGTGGCTTTTTAAATTTGCTTCTCTATCAGAATTGTTCTGTCATCATCCCACTGCAACACCAATTATTTTCTTTTCCATTGTGGATTTCCATAGGAAAGGAATTCTGTCATTTTCTGTTTTGAAATCTGATCAGATTAATCCTTTTCTCTGTGTGTGGTGCTTTGTGTTTGACAGCCGAATACTACTTGCAGTAGTACTGAATGGGATCTTAACAGAAGTATCATTCTAGCCTTTGCTGAATTGCATAGGCCTTTCCTTGGAATCAGTACTTAGGAATCAAACTGGGTGAGGTGGCTGGTACCTGTAATCCCAACTGTTAGGAAGGCTGAAGCAGGTGGATGGCTTGAACCCAGGAGTTTGGGACAAGCCTGGGCAATATAGCGAGGCCCCGTCCCAGAAACCAAAACATTTGGACCATCATAGTGTGGAATCCTTAGTGTGTGATTTTAGAGAAACATTGAAGTTGTTTGAAGGCCAGTGGGATTCTGGAGAAAGTCAGTCTCTGTGTTCTTGAGATAGGAGAGATTTTTGGATACATAACAAAGATACTGAAAACTTGTTTATTAGTCATTTTTCCAGAGACACTGAATTAGATGACTGATTAACATCACTAAGATTAATTGTTCTGCCCTCTTGTAAGTGCTTAGGACGTGGGATATTTATTCAGTCTTTACATATGCTTTTCGGATTTTTTGTTTTTGGTTTTTTTTTTTTTTTTTTTTGTTCCTCCTCCTATTTTAAACATTTTTGTGGTAGCTACAGATTTTTTTTTTTAAGTGAAATTGAAATGTGCCAGTATGGGTGAAGATGAAAAGCATAGTTGTGTTGGATGTAGGCTGCGGGTGAGGGTCAGAGGTGGCCTGGAATCTCTTTTCTGGTGGTAGCCTGCCCTGCTTCCTTCTAGGAGCCCTTCCCTGGGGAGGGTTCCACAGCACGTATTTGCACACCCTTAGATTGGAGGATGGAGACTATGTTAAGGTCTGCATTCACTGTACTGTGATAAAAGGCCCATTGTTTTGTTTGTTTAGTTTGTTTTTTTTTTTAAATATTTTTTTAGTTGTGGATGGACACAATGTCTTTATTTTATTGCTTTGTATGTGGTGCTGAGGATCGAACCCAGGGCCTCACGCATGCGAGGCAGGCGCTCTACCGCTGAGCCCCAGCCCCAGCCCCTTGTTTGTTTAGTTTTATGCCACATTGCTGTGTTCATTTCACCTAGATTTTGGGTTTCCTTTGCTGATTTTATTTTATGCTTCTAATGTCAGATCATGTAAGTTTATGGAAGTTAGTACAACTCTGACTTATGTTAGAAATTGGAAATTGCCAGTAACTATTTAGATAGTGTCATTTAGTGACATTCATATGTAGTGTAGCCATAATGATTGTGTCTAGTTAAATCATATCTCAGCTTTTGGTTTTTTTTCTTATGAATGTAATTTTGAGCATGAACTATAAAATGTACTTTTAGAACTTTGTTAAATATTCATTCTTCCAGATCAGATAGTACTTGAGTTCTGATAATTAACCATAGTCTAGAAAATTAGAAAATAATAAAATGAAAGTGATTTTTTTTTGTATATAAAAATTTTTTGTGTAATTCTGATGTGCTATTGGATATAGGAGATGGACATCCCAATGCTAATAGAATTGGATCTTTTCAGTTATAACTTACCATTTTAAGTTAAATAGTAATGTAAATTATTTGCATTAATAACAGACTAAATCAATAAATATTAATTATTAAAATACTTTGTGGTACACAGTTGACAATCATTGCTGTTAATGTTTTTCCATATAGGTTTATTGAATTTAATAGTATTTTAAACATAATATCTTTGCATTCTTTGTATTTAATACTTTTTAGAGGTGTAAAAATATATGATCATAAACTATGAGGATAAATTAAATTATTTTGTTTAGGATGTGCATTTATTTGATTTTTCAAGTCCTTTTAGTAAACTTACAGGGACTATGGCTGCATTATTTACTAGGCAAAGTGCTCATAGGAGAAGAAGAAGCCTTGGAGGATGACTCGGAATCCAGGTCTGATGCCAGCAGCTCTGCTTTTGCAGGTAGTTTTTGTCAGTGAGTAGCTGGTGTTGACCTTTGTTTGCTGTCCCCACCTCTGCCTGCCCCCGCACCTTAGCCAACAGAGAGCACTGGTCAGGCATGGCACGGTGGGGTCAAACCTGCTGAAATAGTGGACAGTTCTCACGGCTTCTTTTATTATGTTCACTTTGAAATGTGTATAACTGTGTTTTCTGTGGTGGGGGCCGTTTTGAAGTTAGCTTATCCTCCCTGAGCATAACTCTCTTCTGGTAGGGGGTGGTGAGTGGAGGTGTCTCATGAATTGGATAGGTCCTATTGAGGAGAGTGAGATGAAGAATTGTCTGTTGATGATTTAACTTGGAAGAATCTACCTCTGTTTACAGTTAGTTATCTTATTAAGTTCTTTGCTTTATAAAAATGAGTTTTAACTCAAGACATTAATAACTCAATTAAATGCAATGTGGTATCTTACCCAAAATAATATTTTTAGATAAATGAAAATAGGTCCAAAGTATTTGGGAAAGAAAATCCAGATACTGCCAGTTGTAATTACGTATTCATTTATATTACAAAATAAAAATAGATTTTATTTCTGATAACCAAGCTAAAAAAGATAACAAAAAATTACCCTTGTGTTAAACAGTATAAACCTCGAGTGCTCCTGACCCATTTGCCCCCTGGAACAGCTTGGGGTCCATCTTTTTGAAGTAGTTTTTATGTAGTGTTTTGTTTTGTTTCTAAATGGGAATTTAAAAATGAACCTAGGAGAATGTGGTATATATTTATCCTGCAGGAGAACAGGACTGGATTAGGGATCTTGAACAGGGCTTGGAAGAAGGCGAATACATCCCAGAGCAACCCAGGGTGCTTTACTATTGAGCCATACTCCTAGCCCTTTTTCTTTTTTCTCTTTTCACATTTTTATTGGTGTATTATAGTTGTACATAACAATGGGATTTGTTACGTATTTGTACATGCACACTATAATAACAATATAATCTGGCCAATATCACTCGCCAGCACTTCCCCTTCCCTCCCCATTTTCCGACCCCAACCCCCTAGTCCCTTTCCTCTACTGATTTCAGTTTGATTTTCATGAGCTCCCCACGCCCCTGCTGCCTTTGCTTTTTTCCTCTCTAGGTTCCACATATGAGAGAAAACACATGACCCGTGACCACCTGAGTTTGGCTTATTTCGCTTAACATAATGGTCTCAGGTTTCATCCATTTTCTTGCAGTTGACATAATTTCATTTTTCTTTATTGCTGAATAAAACTCCTTTGTGTGTACATACTCTATTTTCTTTATCCATTCATCTGCTGATGCACATCTATGCTGGTTCCATAGTTTGGCTACTGTGAATTGTGCTGCTCTAAACATGGGTGTGCATGTATCTCTGTAGTAAGATGACTGTAATTCTTCAGGGTAAATACCAAGGAGTGGTACAGCTGGGTCATATGGTGGTTCCATGCCTAGTGTTTTGAAGAACCTCCATTGTTTTTTTTTTTTTTTTTGGTACTGGGGATTGAACTCAGGGGCACTCGACCACTGAGCCACATCCCCAGTCCTTTTTTGTGTTTTATGTAGAGACAGGGTGTCACTGAGTTGCTTAGCGCCTCGCCATTGCTGAGGCTGGCTTTTGAACTCGCGATCCTCCTGTCTCAGCCTCCCTAAGTGCTGGGATTACAGGCGTGAGCCACCGCGCCCGGCTTGAAGAACCTCCATTGTTGATTTCCAATGTGGTTGTACTAATTTACGCTCCTACCAACAGTATAAAAGTGTTCATTTTTCTCCACATCCTCTCCAGCATTTATTATTGTTTGTATTCTTGATGACTGCCATTTTGCCTGGTGTTGAGTTTTGGCTTTTATAGTGAAACACCACTTGGAAATATTTGTAACATTTAAAAAAACATTTGCTAATGATGGTTATCTTGCTGATGTGATTGCAGTAGTCAGGTTTGAAGACAGCCCTACATGCTGCTAGTTCATGTTTCCACTGCATTTCAGGATGCTTTGCAGTTAGAACATTTGATGATAGTGAGCTTTTTGTTATTTGGACACCTCTGATCCCCTGGTGGAAGTTTCCTCTGGCCATCTGACCAGTGAGCATTTCTTTGTCTTCAGCTTCTATGAAGGACGAGATTGGTGGTGAGCTCACTGCTGCTTCGGGGGTCTCTGCTCCTGGGTCTGTGGGTCATGACATCATCACGGAGCAGCCACGGTCACAGCACACACTGCAGACGGACTCTGTGGATCTATCTGGCTGCGACTTGGCCAGTGCTGCCACTGACGGGGATGAGGAGGACATCTTGAGCCACAGCTCTAGCCAGGTCAGCGCTGTCCCATCTGACCCTGCCGTGGATCTGAACGATGGGACCCAGGCCTCCTCGCCCATCAGTGACAGCTCCCAGACCACCACCGAAGGGCCTGACTCAGCAGTCACCCCTTCTGACAGTTCTGAAATTGTAAGTGGGCAGAGGGTTCCCATCTTGCAGAACTCCTGCTGTACTCCTGAGCTGTTTGCTGGAGGCCAGACCCTGGCCCTCCTGATCATTGTTCTGTCTCTCCCTTACCTCTCCCTGCCGGTAACAGCACAGAGGTTGCCAGCTCAGTGCTTTATTTTTTATTTTTTTGGTACCAGGGATTGAACTCAGGGGCACTCGACCACTGAGCCACACCCCAGCCCTGTTTTGTGTTTTATGTAGAGACAAGGTCTCACTGAGTTGCTTAGTGCCTCGCCATTGCTGAGGCTGCCTTTGAACTCATGATTCTCCTATTGTAGCCTCCCAAAGTGCTGGGATTACAGGCGTGTGCCGCTGCTCCTGACTCAGCTCAGGTCTCAATAGAGAGCTGAACCTTGTCTGATACCTTCACTGAAGGAAACAGCCTAGTGTCTTTTGAACGTGAGGGTCAAAAGCCAGGTTAGTTGATTGTAAAGCACTACTAAAACTGTGTTCACTTGACTTTCTTTAAGATCTTTGTTGGGCCCTGTTTCAGTCATTGTTTTCCAAATTCCCGAAGGAGCCCAATTATACAGATCTGTAGTCTTCAAGAAATGTGATTGATAACAAGACTGTAAATTATTTTAAACACTGTTTTTGACTTTTCAGAAGCATGTTCATATTCCATTTTACAATTGTGTGAATTTCAGTCCCTTTGTTCTCTGAGTTCATGGATAGGAATTGCTTCAAGGGTTATCAAATCAGAAAGTTTGGTACAAATGTATGCCTAGTTTATGCTCCTTATTTAATTTTTCATTTTTTTATTGTAGTAAAGTATGCATAACATAAGTTTTACTATCTTAACCTTTCCCCCTCACTCTTAGTGGCACTGGGGATTGATGTCTGAACCATTTTGAGGTATACAGTTCCATGTTATTAAAATACATTTATATTTATTTATCTATCTATCTATCTATCTATTTATTTATTTATTATTTGGTGCCAAGAATTGAACTCAGGGACACTCAACCACTGAGCCACATCCCCAGTCCTATTTTACGTTTTATGTAGAAACAGGGTCTCACTGAGTTGTTGCTTAGTGCCTTGCCTTTGCTGAGGCTGGCGCCTCCGTGCCCAGCTTAAAATACATTTAAATAGTATCATGTAGCCATCACCATTATACAGCTCTGTAATTCTTTTTATTTTCCTAAACTTAAGCTCTGACTCCATGGAACCCTAATTTCCCATCCCTTCCCTAGCCCCTGGAAACCATCATGTCTTTTCTGTCTCTGAATGTGGCTCGCGTCCTTCACATAGGTGCCCTGTTTGGTCTCCTGCGATTGGTTTATTTCATTTCTTATCATGTTAGGATTTCACTTAGTATTTGTTAGAATTTCTCAATTTTTTTTAACCTTAAACAATATTCTGTATGTGGATAGACCACATTTTGCTTGTTGTGTCTGTATTTTATTGTTGTGAATTGTGCTGCTGTGAACAGGGACATGCATATATCTCTTTGTTTTCTGTTCTTTTGGGTGTGTACCCAGGAGTGGAATTGTTTTTATATCCCAGGTTTAATTTTAAGGAGTTTATATGATTGACTGTTTTACTACTACTGAATATATTTTATTAAGGACATGGTGTGAATTTTTCAACTTTCCTCTAAATTTTAAATTCTGCAAAACATTTCTAAAATGGAAATGAGATGATGGAACGGCTATAAAACACTGAATTACAAAATCAGAAGTAGTCCATGTGTTGAGATGTGGCCACAGCAGTGCTGGTCGCCTCCCCTGCCCCTGTGCTGTTACCAGCGGCTTGATATCCTGATGTGCTAGGTGGGGATCTGTGATCAGCCTTCAGCTTGGAGCTCTTAGCTTTTAAGGAGCAAAGCCTCTGCCCTTGATGTGTCCCACTGGCATGGATCTTCTAATTTATGAGGCGCTTCCATATCCTTTAATCACTAATTGTTTATTAAGCAAATGCATTGATTGCTTCTTATGTTCTAGGGTTGTTCCAAAAGCCGGGGGTGAAGTCTTAAGCTCCAGTGCCTGAAACTTCTGCTTTCCTTTGGCTGATATTCCAGGGCAAGGGTTGTCAGACCTTTCCAAAGGGGCCAGATAGGACACATTTGGTGTTGTGGGCTGTGTGGGCTCTGTGGGCAGTTCAGCTTCTCTCATCTCTGCTGCTAAGTGTGAAAGCCAACCCAGGCAGCACTGTGTTCCAGTAAAACCCTATTTGAAAGTAGGCCGTGGGCCAGGTTTGACCCACAGGCCATCATTTACCCACATCTTTCCTAGCATGTACGTGTATGTGTGCAGGAGATGATAAACCAGCAGTCACGTCACATGAATAAGCACATAGGCCAGTGGCAGCAAGAGCCTCAGAGAAAAGTAAGCAACATGAGCCAGGTGGACATACTCCACATGCTGGGAGGAGCCTTGGCTCTGGCTGTGTGGTCCAGGGTCCTGTGTCCTTTCTGTGTCTCACTTTTCTGTTCCATGAAGGTGAGGCTGATAGGGCACCTATGCATGTCTCTTCTGGAGACGAAGGAGGCACAGCATGTGAGGCATGTGTAGTGGGCCGTAAATGGGGAAATTAGCCTTCTGGAGGTGGGCAGAGGAAATGTCTTTCTTCATTGCTTTTGAATAGGTAGCTTGATTTTTTTTTTTTTTCTTTTCCTCTGGTGAGGAATTTGGAGTGATTTTTTTAAAAAATGATACAGTAGTATAATTATTTCAATAATAATTTGCTAGTCATTTTAGAAGCCATTGCTCATTTTTTCAGGTAAACCACAGAATCTTTCAAGTAGATGTGAGATGCTTAGCAGTGTGGAATCATGATCCAAGCTTATGGCTAAACAATAGCACTTACGAGGTGTTATATTTTTGTTTAAAAGCATCATCCTCATTTCTAATTTCCTATAAGATTTGTTTTCAAAGACACGAGTTTATGTTGGATTTTTTTCTTTTTTATATTAATGACGGAAATTTCTTGTTTGGAATTTATTTGAAATTTCAGAGTTGTAAAGCTTAAGTGTGGTAGTGGCATGTGATCAGCACACTCTTGGCAGTTTCTGCACATACGTTGATGTACACTAAATGAGTGATCTTGGTGTTCTGGATGTGTCACATGCCCCGTGCTGTTTGTGGCTTTTACTTTGCCACAGTGGAGGGCTGGCACCTCAGCAATCACACTTCAGAATGCTCACAGTCCCCTTGTTCCACTTAGGTGTTAGACGGTACTGACAGCCAGTTCTCAGGCATTCAGCTTGGACAGCCGCAGGATGAAGAGGAGGAAGCTGCAGGTGTGCTTCCTGACGGGGCCTCAGAAGCCTTCAGGAGCTCTTCTCTGGGTGAGCCGACCTCAGGTGCTGCTGGGATGTGCTCTCGCTGTCAGCCGTGGGCTTCTTGATTCCATCTTTGCTTCTAAGACCAAGCCTTGTGATACCTTTCTTTTCTGAGTTGTCAACAGCAGATGAAAATGGGATGATCACACTTTCTCCATTTAAATCTGTGCTTTTGAGTTATTGTTGTATAGCTGTGCATGTGTGTCTTTATTGGAAACTTGTCAATCTTGATTTCTTTATTTTTGAAGCCCTTCAACAAGGTCATTTATTGGAAAGCATGGGTCATAGCAGACAGCCTTCTGACAGCAGTATGGATAAGTTTGTATCAAGAGATGAAGCTGCCGAGTCAGCTGACCAGGAGAACAAGGTAAGCTACTTGGGCATGAGGCAGCTAGGTGCTCCTGAACTTGCCTTGGCTCCTGTTTACTGCTTTCTGTCTCTGGGCACTGACCACTCCCCAGACTGTCCTTTTCTGTCTCTCTAGGGACTTAACAGATTCATTCTCTGTGGAGAGTCTTGCCCTTACACTTTTGCTCTGTGCTGAGCACTCTGGCCTGGTTTCTTGGGTCATTCATTTGATGATGGCTGTGCCTGGCCTTGTAACATTTCTCATTTTTGTTCCATTGCACAGCTAGAGATGTGTCTCTCTCTCTCTTTTAAATATTTTTTAGTTATGCATGGACACAGTGTCTTTATTTTATTTATTTTTATGTGGTGCTGAGGATCGAACCCAGTACCTCACACGTGCAAGACAAGTGCTCTACCGCTGAGCCACAACGTGAGCCCCTGGAGATGTCTCTATGCTATTAACCTTCGTCTACACTATACTATCTTCCTAGTTAATTTTGGATTGGTTGAGGGCAGTGGGCATGTGTCTCATAGCGTAGTCTCATCAAGTACAACTGCATCCTGCAACAGCTTTTCCGGGCCCTCGTGTACCAGACCTTTTCCCTCTAACCATTTGACTTCCGCTTCCTGGCTCCTTCTTGGCTAGGGCGCCCTCCCTGCCTGCTGAGCTAGACCTCTGCTGCAGCCCTGTGACCCATGTCGTCGGGCTCTGACTTGCTGACTGTCCTACTCAGCTGTGTCCTCATGAATATGGGCAGAAAACAGGCACTCCTGTCGCTGGTTTCAGGCATCATTGCTGCTCTGGAGTTATTTGTTGAGTGAGCTAACAAACGAGAACATTGGTCCACTATTGTATGGCAGACAATGTCCTTTCTGTATTCTAGCCTTGCCGAATCAGAGGTGACATAGGGCAGCCTACTGACGACGATTCTGTTCCTCTGGTCCATTGTGTTCGCCTTCTGTCTGCTTCATTTTTGTTAACTGGGGAAAAACATGGTAAGCATGAAAGGGCAGGTGCAGAGGTGTAATTTTGGGGGTTTCAGAGGTCAGTTTCGTGGCCAGTTGTCACTTTGTTATTGGAGAGAACTCTGCTTTCCACAGACTGATAGGGGGAGGGAGGAAATGAGGGGCAGGGAGCATATTGGGGCTGGCTTTATTGATTTGAAGAAGCTGAAGGTGGCCCTGGTGGTTTTTTTCCAGCACTGGTTCCGGACAGGGATGTGAGGGTTAGTGTGAAGGCCCTGGCCCTCAGCTGTGTTGGGGCAGCCGTGGCCCTTCATCCAGAGGCTTTCTTCAGCAAGCTATATAAAGTACCTCTCGACACCACAGAGTGCCCTGGTATGTTCACAGTTCTCCTTTTTTCCTCAAATTATATCACTGTTTTTAAAACTATTTCCAACAATTGTGGCACTTTCAGTTTTAGAGCAGTGTTTTGAGTTAGCCTGTAGCTTTCCATAGGCGTGTAAATAGCAGTAGTCCTAGTTTCATGGACTCCTTTTAGATGCTGTGTTTGTCATGGAAACACAGAATGAGAAAATTGAAATCTGGGAGCACAAGAGCTATTTATGTACATATGGATTTATACCTAAAGCACAAACCACATTGTCAAAATTGCCCAAATCACGTTCTGTGGCCAGCTGTTCGTGCTCAGAGATGAGTAGGGGCTGTCTTAGGCTGGCGAGGGCAGTAGCAGGCCCTGTCGCCTGTCACACGGTCATTGTGCAGTAGACGTTATCTCCTGTCTTTTCTTTGTCTTTTTCTGTGGGCAAGACGGCACATTTTGCTTTTGAATTTACATTAGGTTAATGTGTAATAGTTGGAATTTTTCTAATCTTTATTTTGAAATGAAATGTTGGAATATTGATTGTTATCTGAGAGCTTGGAATTATAATTCAAAAAATCTATTGTATTGAGGCGGTATCAGCAATATGATGAATCTAGTATCCTTAAACACCAGAGTTGTTTTTTTTTTTTTTTTAACCCTTTAGGCTTATTATAGCCAATCACTTACAGATTTGAAAATCCCCTCTTTTTCTTTTTTGAGAATTAAGCTTTTAGTTTGAGGTAGAAAGTTGATGGTGGGCTGGTTGGTAGAAAGTTGTACAGTGACTGGGCAATTTGTCCTCACAGAGGAGCAGTATGTGTCAGACATTCTGAACTACATCGATCATGGAGACCCTCAGGTCAGAGGAGCCACTGCCATTCTCTGTGGGACCCTCATCTGCTCCATCTTCAGTAGGTCTCACTTCCATGTGGGCGACTGGCTTGGCACCATTAGAACCCTGACAGGTAACTGCTAGTTCTCAGTTGTCTTTTCTAGATTCCATTGCCTCATGAAGTTCACGAGAAGATGTTGATCACATGTTCTTCTACTTAGGAAATACATTTTCTCTGGTGGACTGCATTCCTCTGCTGCGGAAAACTTTGAAGGATCAGTCTTCTGTTACTTGCAAGTTGGCTTGTACTGCTGTGAGGGTAAGCACAGGCTTTTGTATAAACCATTCCTTTGATGGGTGGACATTTTACCATTGTTAATAGTTACAACTGGAGCTTGGTTGGAAACGTTTTCACACATTCTAAAGCTGTAGACAATAATTAACATCTGTGTCTGTCACTTAACTTTAGAAAAAGCATTGCCAATAATGTTAAAACTCAATAAACTTTGTTTAATTCTTGAAATATGCCTTCTCCTAAAGGGAGAATATATTTAGAAATACAACTTGATATTATTAAATGTAAGATCTGTACAATAAAATATACTATCTTAAGCCTACAGAATGCCAGAAGTGAAAGTGAGCCTTACAGATAGTCTTGGTCCCTGAATTCATAGCATGTGGGACCTTTATGGCTCAGAAGTCACAGTTTATAGTCAACAGTAGTAAAAATCAGCCAGTAAAAGTCAGACGAGAATACTCGGTGTTGTTCAAATGTGTGGAAAAATCTCCCTTTCATAAAAATCTCATGGCCTGATAGTAATTTTTCTCTTGTTCCAATTTTTTGCCAAATCTGAATCATGTTTCCTTTTGAGCAGAAGTGGGTCAGGAGTGTAGACAGCGGAGTTGTGCTGTTAGCTGGAAGTCAACATGCCCTGAGGTCTCAGGGGCCAAAGAAGCTCTGCTCTGTTCCCTTATGCAGTGAAGAACACAGGAACATCCATGGGGTACTCCCTGGTGTGAGGCCCTTGCCCTTACCTGGGCCCGAGGGTCATGTTGAAAGTTGGTGGTAGGAACCAGGTGTGGTGGCTCACGCCTGTAATCCCAGTAGCTTGGAAGGCTGAGGTAGGAGGATCGTGAGTTCAAAGGCAGCCTCAGCCACAGCAAAGCACTAAACAACTCAGTGAGACCCTGTCTCTATATAAAACACAAAATAGGGCTGGGGATGTGGCTCAGTAGTTGAGTGCCCCTGAGTTCAATCCCCAGTACCCTGCCCCCAGAGAAAAGTTGGTGGTAGAATTTTGTTGCACACTTTCCTCATAACCAATGACTTGTGTTCTTGAAATTGCTATTTGAGAGTTGAAGGAATGACATGGGACAAAGTGAGAGGGAAAAAAAAACAAAATTGTGTGAGAGGGACACATTTACTTTTAAACTTGATTTTAATAAGGGAAAATGTGTACTGTGAATATTTATAAGGGCCTGCAGCTTCCCTGTTGAGGTTAGAAAGCCACAAATCTGGCAGGTGTGTGGGCATGCTGTCCCAGGGCATCAGTGTGGCTGCTGGTGGCTCACCCCACTGCCCTCCCCTGACGTCTTCCAGCTCTGTGTCATGAGTCTCTGCAGCAGCAGCCACAGTGACCTAGGGCTGCAGCTACTCATCGATGTGCTGGCGCTGAGGAGTAGCTCCTACTGGCTGGTGAGGACAGAACTCTTGGAGACTCTTGCAGAGATTGACTTCAGGTAAGTGAGTTGAGTTTATTGGTGTAATGTATGAAAACTCAGAAGCTCAAATTCAGAATAGAAAGTCCTAGGGTTGCTTGATCTAGTTAATGATGTTAAAGCTTCTGTCCATCCCAAGTCTGTGGTGGTGAGGTGGAAGATAGTGATGTTCTCCTTTCCAGGGTGTTTTCGTTCTTTGTCTTTTTGCTCTTACAAAATTAAAAAAAAAAATTAAATACAGGTAGAGGACTAGATTTTTCTGGTAGTCTCAGTTAGGTGTTATAGGCAGTGGGAATAAGAGCCCTGAATTTTATCACCTTGTCTTAAAATTTTTCTTTCTTTTTTTTTTTTTTTTTGATACCGGGGATTGAACTCAGGGGCACTTGACCACTGAGCCACATCCCCAGCCCTATTTTGTGTTTTATGTAGAGACAGGGTCTCACTGAGTTGCTTAGTGCCTCGCCATTGCTGAGGCTGGCTTTGAACTCTCAATTCTCCTGTCTCAGCCTCTCAAAATGCTTTCTTTTTTTATTTATTTTTATGTGATGCTGAGGGTCGAACCTAGTGCTTCACAGGGGCTAGGCAAGTGCTCTTCCACTGAGCTATAACCTCAGCCCTTGTCTTAAACTTCTAAAAAATTTAGCTCATGTATTCTGTTTGTTTTAAAAGAATGTAGTCATCATTATACTGAACATAAGAGAGACAGCTGGATTGCATTTTGTTGCAATTAAAAAATAACTTGAGCTAGGCGTGATGGTGCACATCTGTAATCCCTACAACTTGGGAGGCTGAGGCAGGAGAATTGCTAGTTCAAAGCCAGTCTCAGCAACTTACCAAAGCTCTAAGCAACTTAGCGAGATCCTGTCTCTAAATAAGAAATAAAAAGGGATTGGGGTGGGGATCAGTGCTTAAATGCCCCTGGATTTAATCCCTGAAACCAGAAAAACAAAACAAAAGAAACACAACAAGAAAACTTGATTGTTGCAGTTTTTATTTCCTAAATAAAATGGTGTTTTTGGAGATTCCCCCCAATACTTCGTTTTAGAAAGGAAATTATTTTTGGGGAGTGCGGTACTGGGGATTGAACTCAGGGGCACTCAACCACTAAGCCACATCCCAAGCCCTGTTTTGTATTTTATTTAGAGACAGGGTGTCACTGAGTTGCTTAGCGCCTCTCTGAATTGCTAAAGGTGACTTTGAACTAAGGTGACTTTGAACTTTCCATCCTCTAGCCTCCGAAGCAGCTGGGTTTACAAGCTTGTGCCACCACGCCTGGCTTAAAAAGGAAATTACCTTTATTGGCCCAGTGGGTTTTTGTTTTTTTAAAGCCACTATAGAATTTTGGGTTATTTTTATTTTATCTTTAGAATATGTCTGAATGGGGGATTGTTCTCACTTCCACCTGTTAGGGCCACTGAGCAGGTCCTGGGTCTGCATCGTACTCACCCCTTCTCTGGGCGTGTGAGCTGATGTGTGGGGCACTCAGGGTCTCCCAAAATAGCAGAAAAGCCATTTTTCTGAGCACTGCCTCCTTGAGTGGAACTGTGAGGAATGTGAAGCTCAGCCTGTTTGTCTTCCTTTCGTTTCGAGGACGTGCTGTCTCTGAGAGCTCTGTGGTGCTCAGGGGAGCCGTCTTCAGCCTGGAGTCCTAGGTGCACAGCAGTGCAGGCTGGCCCCAGGAGTCTGCTGAGTGGCTGGCGTCACTGTTGATATGTTCTCTTATTAGGCTGGTGAGCTTTTTGGAGGCAAGAGCAGAAGCCTTACACAGAGGAGCTCATCATTACACAGGGGTAAGCAGCTGGTTTTGTGAGACCATCCTGCCTCCCAGGGACCTGTGCTGGTAGGGCCTCCGAGTGGTGGGAAAGTTTCTCTGAATACTTGACTAGAGTGTGACCGTATGGTGTGAGTTTGACTAGTCATCTTGAATTCTTCCTCACTTGCTTCCTAAAATACCTCAGATTTAGTCAAATACAGAGATCATGTTTATTTTTATTACTCATTTCTCTAAAGCTTTTAAAACTGCAAGAACGAGTGCTCAATAATGTTGTCATCTATTTGCTTGGGGATGAAGACCCCAGGGTGCGACACGTTGCCGCAGCAGCATTAGTAAGGTATTTGCCCACATTCTGTCTCCTATTCTCTCCTGTAGTTGAGGTGTAAATGGCATGAGAATGGGAAGAGTGGGGAATCAGAGGGATAAGGAAGTACTTCTGAGTCTCTTGAGCTCATTTTGAACATTTCTTCTCTTACCTACAAAAAAAGTTATTCAGTGACCTAAGAGTCTAAAATGATAATTTAAAAAAAGATTGATCTTCAGTGTAAAAGACACTTGCATTGTCAAAGTTTTGGAATATAGAGAATAACATAAGAAGTGAAAAAAAGTCCACTTCAGCTCAGATCGCCTCCAGGCAGTTTGCTGTGCCCTGTGCACCCGAGTTTCTGTTGCTGATAGGGCTCAGGCTCAGTCCCGGGAGGGGCGGGTGGGGACCATGGGTGAGTCTCACGTGCCTTCTGAGTATATCAGCCTTCCTTTTGTGGTAGGCTTGTCCCAAAGCTGTTTTATAAATGTGACCAAGGACAGGCTGATCCAGTGGTGGCCGTGGCAAGAGATCAAAGCAGTGTTTACCTGAAACTCCTCATGCACGAGACGCAGCCTCCATCTCACTTCTCCGTCAGCACCATAACCAGGTAGGCAGCCTCTGCCCAGGCCTGTTGGCAGAGCAGGCCTCTCTGGGCGCCCACCTGCGGTATCGCTGCATGTGCCGTCTTTCCTGAGGAAGATAGGTCAGGCTCTGGAGCAGGTCCTCTGCCTTTGGAGGCCACTTGTCTGTTTTCAGGACAGGCAAGCCACCTCTGATGAAGCCCTGCCAGTCACACAGTGGCGACTTCAGCAGGCCTGTCACTTGTCACAAGTGCACCACTGCCTTTGTGTGTGTGGCTCTCATGTAACCCCAAAGCTTGTCCATCAAATACTCTCACTGACGTCCCCTCTGAAGAGAACGCCGTCTGTCACTCCTGTGACTCTTCAGGCAAGTAGGCTGGTGCCAAGTGTCCATGCTGCTCAGGGTGGCCCCAGTTCAGGGAGGTGAGGTGATGCCCCTTGGCCCGTGCTGTGCGAGCTTGGGCAGTGTCTGCCAGCCACAGACTCCCTCCCTGCCTTGAAGACAAATGGGAGCAGTGCAAGACTTTGATTTCAAAGAATTTGGCAAGCTTGGAGTAAATGGTTGTTTATAAATGCTATTCTGGAGCAAGACTAGGAAAGAACACCAGAGATGGGTCTAACATGGGCAGTAAAATGGTCGCCAGCTACTGCTTTGAAAAGTCATGCAGTCGCAGACAGGGGCTCACCTCTGGACTTCAGCTGTGCTCATTTGTGTCTGCACGGTAGACAGGTTACCAGGTGCGCAGCTGTTTCCTGCCTAACTGCCTGCTCTGTTAGCATCTCTGATCCTCCAGAGTTTCCTTGTTAGGTGTCATGTGGGAAAGACACTGTGAGGGACGTAAAAGTGAATTCTGTGTGATCCCTGCGTGGGCTTCGTTTAGACCATTAGAGAGGCAGAGTCTGCAAGGAGAAGTGGACAGATGGCATGGCTGGAACATGGCGGCAGTGCCTCAGGGCCTGTAGTGCAGAAGGGATCTCTTCAGAGTTGGGCTCAGCGTGGCTTTGGGCACCTCCAGTGGGAGGGATTGTAAGACAGGTGAGGTGTGAGGAGCTTGTAACCCCTGTGCTGCTGAAAGTGTGTGGGATGCCTGGAGGGCATGGAGGGGATGTTCAGCCTTTCTTTCAAATATGACCAGATTCATTTCTAGTCTTAACTTAAAAGTTGAGACTTTTAAAGTTCTGTCTTCCAGCCTTTATTTTTATTTCTCACAATGCTAGAGATTAAACCCAGGTCCTTGCACATGCCAAGAAAGTGCTCTACCACTGAGCTTCACTCTCAGCCTTGGCCTTTGATCTTAAAAGTTTAAAGTGACATTTGATCTTGAAAAATACCATAGACTTTAATGGTGGATCTCAAATCTCTGTGTTTTTCTTTATAGACTCTATAGAGGTTATAGTTTATTGCCAAGCATAACAGACGTCACTCTGGAAGGCAACCTCTCGAGAGTGATTGCTGCGGTGTCTCACGAGCTCATCACGTCAACCACACGGGCACTCACAGTGAGTCTCTCTCTCAGGCTTAAGGAATCATTTCCAGTGTGTCTTGTGATCAGTGTGGTTGTGGTGGTGAGATGCTGGGTCAGACCTTCAGCTTCTGTGGAGCCTACTTAGGGACTGGGCTTTGTCAACAGAATCTTGGTTTGTTCCAATGGGAATGGTGAAGAGCTATTTCTTTCTGATTGTTGAAGTAATATATGCTCATTGTAAAAACAAACAAACCAACCCAGTTAATTTAGGAAGACATAAAAAAACCTATCAGAAACTAAGTTGATACTGTATCAGAAATTAAACATACCTCCAATATAATTAATTAACAGTGATATTATAATATATAATAAGGGGGAAAAGTCAAAATGCCAACAAAGATATTTTGTATAATGTAATTAACTATATCATTCCTTATGATGCTATAATTGGAAAAGATTTGTAATATCCAAGAATCCAGGAATGATCAAATATTTGATTATGATTTAATTCTTAACATGCTTTGGAGAAATTTTAACGGTGTATAGAAATAAAAATCTGGATTATAATATTGAATTAAAATGGTAGAGTGCAAAGCTGTATGTTTGGTTGGGCCAGAGATAAGAAAAATAATATTCACAAAATACACTTCTCATGTACTCAAATGACTAGCAAAAGTTGCCAAAATGAGTTTTTAGATTGTAGGTGATTTTTGTTTTCTAATTTATATTTCTCAGAAATGCCCAAAATTTCTAAAATAAACAAGTGTAACTTTTATAATAAAAAAAGAGAAGTTATGTAAAAGTAATGTTAATTTTCTGATTACTAGGATAAACCTTTTTGTTTATGTGATAGAAATACTTGGATATTGTAGAAAGCTTAGACAATGGATTCTTTCTGTCTTGCTAAGTAGATAATTGCTTTTGAAACTTAGACATATTCAAAGTATCATACACTTTATGTATTTTATTGTGGCCTCTGTGTAGCAAGCACTGTTCTGGGCTTGGGATGCAAACACCAACAAGGGAGGGCCCCAGGAGGGCCCCTCCCTGCTGGTTCCTGCAGTCTGGTGGGAGGGATTGACTGGAGTCAGCTGGCAGAGCCTTCCCTGGAGAGTGGGGAGCTCCAGGCCTGAGCTGACCACCACTGGCCCCCCTTCCCTAGGAAGTGGTCTACCCATAGTAAAGCTTGGTTTTAGTTGTCTAACTGCATGTCTTTTTAAAGTCTGAATTTGCACACACACCACCAACCCCCCACCCCTGCTGCCACAGCCTGATGGGGCAATCTCCGTGTTCTCTCAGTGGTTACTAATCTTTATGCAAGGCAAGCCCTCTGGGTGGTCTGGTGTGACATTCTCACTCCTGTCTTCTGTAGTTTGGCTGCTGTGAAGCTTTGAGTCTTCTTTCCATGGCCTTTCCAGCTTGCATCTGGAGTTCAGGGTGGCATTGTGGGTATGTATTTCCCTCCACGTGTAGTTGTCACAGCTACACTGTACAACAGTAATTACTGGAATACCTTTTCTACCTCTCCCTCTCTCTTTTTTTTAATTGTACCAGGTATTGGACTCAGGGACACTCAACCACTGAGCCAATCCCCAGCACTATTTTGTATTTTATTTAGAGACAGGGTCTCACTGAGTTGCTTAGTGCCTCACTTTTGCTGGCTTTGAACTCGTGATCCTCCTGCCTCAGCCAGGGGATTACAGGCATTCACCACCACACCAGGCCCCTTTTTTCTTTCTCTTAATGTTTTTTTATTAAGTTGGCTTTTTTGAAATGTATCTGATAGAATACTTGTTTCTGCCCTATTGTATCAGACTAGTGAGAGAAGCTGTTGGAAAATACTGAATTAATGGTCATTCTGATGAATGCCAGATGTTCTTAGGCATCTTAGGGATTCAAGAGTGTGATCTGTGAGTTCTTTCAAGGGCATTTTCATATACAGGCAAGAGACTCCCCTCTTAACTGAATATAATCAGTTCTCTGCTTAGCATCCATGAGACCCTAGGTTCAATATCCAGCACCAAAAAAGAAAAGGACTAAAACTTGGGATAAAAAGAATAAGTAGGGACTGGGGCTGTGGCTCAGTGGTAGAGCGCTTGCCTGGCATGTATGAGGCACTGGGTTCGATCCTCAGCACCACATGTAAATAAATAAAATGAAGATTCATTGACAACTAAAAAAATATTAAAAAAAAAAATAAGTAATAATGGTGTGGATAGTTTAATAGTAAATTTTTAGTATAGAAACAAATGCAAATTTGCAAATATCTGTTTTTTTCTTAAAAATAGCTAAGAAACTTAAAACAGCTGACAAAAGACTTTTCTAATTGGTTTGATTCTTCCCAAAATTACTCTGTGTATTAAAAATCAAGGCTGGGCACAATGATACATGCCTATAATCCTAGCAAATTAGGAGACTGAGGCAGGAGGATGGCAAATTTGAAGCCAAGTTGATTCCAAGTTGTGAGACCCTATCTCAAAATAAAAGGGCTGGGGGTGTGGCTCAGTGGTAAAATACCCTGGATTCAAGCCTTGGTGCCTCCCTCTGCCAGCCCTCAGCTAGCACATGAAGTTGTGATGAGCTACAAGGTATACTTAGGAACTGTGGTGCTTACGTTAACAATTCTCATTTAAAAGTCATTTCCCTTCAGTAGGTGGCCTGCCAGCAAATGGGCAATAGTGCTGGGTCTCCTGCTGCACTAGGGAGTGAGCCTTCATGTGTACCTAGGACTGAGTGACTCCTTGGTGACTCATACTGCATTTGGAAGTGATGCAGACTTCTTGTGTGTCACATATGGCCAGCTAACATTTGCTTTACATGGGTTGCATTCTTGGTCTAGAACAATTCTTCTTTCCTGGAAAGAACAGAACTAGAGACTGAGCAGCTACAGTTTCTGATCAGAGGTGCAGCACTAGACGTGCCTTCTGAGCACCTTTGGCACTGGAGTAAAATGTGCAAATTCAAAATGCTAAGAAAACTGGGAGTGAGTTTCTGAGCTGGTCTAGTGTGTCATGCCATGCCTTCCTCCTGGGGGCATCTGAGAGCGAAGCACTTGCCTGAGCCTTTGCCCTTCTTTGTCCTTGCTGATGGCTTGCTTGCAGGGTGCCCCCACTGAGTGCTGCTGAGGAGTCCAGGAAGAGCTGCACAGTCGGGATGGCCACCATGATTCTTACCCTGCTCTCCTCAGCTTGGTTCCCCCTGGATCTCTCAGCCCATCAAGATGCTTTGATTTTGGCTGGAAACTTGCTTGCAGGTACTGATACCAAGTTGAAAGAGGGACTCTGAGACTTTAGCTTTTGATTCCTTATGAGGACGAATGATGACAAGCATGTAAGGGAAGAATAGACTGAGTCATTGCCAGCCATAGCCTGGTTCCTCAGCCACAGCTTCAGGTGCTGCTGTGCGAATGTGTTTATAAGCAGCTTTCTGCGCTAGGTATTTTAAGGTAGCCTTTTCCCGGTCCAGCCCCTTGGCTGGCTGTGGTAAACTCATCTTGAGTTTCATTTTAGTGGATACCAGTGCCAGGTACTGTCGCGGGCCTGAGGGCTCTAAGAAGGCACGGTGTATAAATGCCATTCTCACGTTGGTTAGACTAGAAGGGATGTATGCACATAAGCCAGGGCAGCACAGAGTGGCTGCAGATAGCTTCTTTGTGCAGATTTATGGGTTGGCAAGGAAGGGCACACCAGATAGGGTCTGGCACATGCAGAGGCATAGAGATATGAAAAATTGTGTGACATTAGGGGAAGGTAAGGCACTGTGGTTGTCATGTACGGGGATGAGTGGAGAATGTGGCCGGTGAGGAGGGCAAAGTCCACTGAACCTCGATTGGGGAGGAGTTCTCTTGAATGGTTTCATAAAAGGAACTAACAGTCAAGTTCTGGAGGAGGCACCAAGGGAACTCAGTCACAAGGTTGATGTTGAACTTCTGGAAGGAGACAGTCCAAACAGATAGTGTCTTTGGGATTAGAGGGGAAAGACTGAAAGAGTGAAGGAGGCAAAATCACAAGCCTAGGTGTCTGATTGAACCTCGGTTGTGAGGAGCACATCCTGGGCCAGTATGTGGTGATGACATCTGTGGAAATTGGAAACACAGATTTTGGGAGACATGTCACTTGCATGTTGAATTTGAGGAGTCCATTGAACATCAAATGCAGAAGTCCAGCAGAGGCTCAGCATAGCTGGGTCTAATGACATATGTCCCCCAAGCAATTTTCTCACACTGTGGAGGTTGGAAGTAACATGTGCCTGTGTCACAGCCAGTGCCCCCAAATCTCTGAGAAGTTCATGGACCTCTGAAGAAGAAGCCAACCCAGCAGCCACCAGACAGGAGGAGGTCTGGCCTGCTCTCGGGGACCGGACCCTGGTGCCCATGGTGGAGCAGCTTTTCTCTCACCTGCTGAAGGTGATCAATATCTGTGCCCATGTGTTGGATGACGTGGCTCCTGGGCCAGCAATCAAGGTAACTTCTTTCAGGACAGCTGATGTCTTCTAGTTCTAATGGCTGTAGGTCTCTGGGGCACCTTTCTTTAGAAGCCTGCCTCTTATATTCTCTTTTACTGTAAGTGAACAAAATTGGTTACGTCCTGCCAGCACATTTCAGCATCAGAATGTGAGCTCTGTTCCTCGCCATCAGCTCCTGTGGCTCCAAGGAGAAGCCTCTGTCCTAGGATCTCAGCGCCAGCCAGGGAAGCTCAGCGTTGTGGCTGCTCATGTGCCTCATCTTCCTTCTTCAGTGTTGGCGAACAGTTTTACTTTTCTTTGACTTATGGTTCAGTAAAATTAGCTTCAAAACAGATGTTAACTTTTTGCACAGTGAATTTAAGGGACATCATTCCAGGTGTCTGCCTCTTGTTGCCCTTAAGCTCCTCCTGTATAACTGGACGCTCACCCAGCTCTGTCTCCCTCCTCACAAGCTCTTCTGAAGAGCCCCCCAGCCCAGCACCTAGCGCTCCCCGCTCTGTGGGAGGACCTTCTTGGTGAGGTTTCTTTGACCCTGCATGTCTGGACTGTGCCTCCTACTTCAGCCATCCCTTCTTTAACCCCTTCTGTTTTGATTTCTTTCACCATCTTCTGGAACACTCTTCCTGCCAGGGTCGTGTCTTTAAATCTCCAAGGTACTTCTCTAGCCTTGTCTCTTTTCCCCTTTATGGACTCTTCAGACCCACTTCCCCGTCTAAGCCTTCCCTTCAGCTTGCTCCCCAGTGACATCATATTTCCTCCATCTCTTCCTAGACCTCTCCTGGTCCAGTGTTTCTTGCCAACCTTAAAGGTTCTCTCCTGTGGCTAGTGCACATGTGCCATCTCTGGACAAGCACTGGAGCTATTACAACCCTTCACCTCTGCTCACAGGCATCTTTGTGACACTTAAACTAAATGAAAATTTAACAAGCGGGAAACTTAGCTCCTAAGTCACACTAGTCACATTCTTAGGGCTCAAGAGTCACACATGGTTAAGTGGCTGATATCCTGGCTGGTGGCAGACGTGGAACATTTCCACTGTGACAGAAAGTTCCCTTGGATAGTGTGTTTGTGCCTGTTCCTGTCACAGCTCACAGAGAGTACCCTGATTTCCTTCTTTTGGAGAAGATGGGCCTGGGGGCTCCAACAGCCTCACACCCTCCTGACTCCCTGAGGGCCCCTTCCATCTCCAGCCCAAGAAGTTCTGGGCTGTACCTACCAGATGTGGTGGTGTGAGAGAGGGTGGATGAGATGCATACAGTGGCCGAGCTCTGTAAAAATGGGTTCAGAGAACACATGAATTGCCTGAGTTAGTGCTTTTCAACACATAGGGAGACCACAGACTGTCATCTTTGTTTTTTATAATTGTCATTACACCTCCATGTTGTTTTGTTTTCTGCTTTAGGCAGCCTTGCCTTCTCTAACAACCCCCCCTTCTCTAAGTCCCATTCGACGAAAGGGAAAGGAGAAAGAACCAGGAGAACAAGCGTCTGCTCCGCTGAGTCCCAAGAAAGGCAGTGAGGCCAGTGCAGGTACGAAGTCATCAGAGAGGACAGGGTGACATCTGTCGGGCAGCATGTGAGCTCATGCTGCCGTCAAAGTCGATAGCCCAGCTTGGCACTTGGTGCTTTTCGGAAGTCAAATAATGGAGTAGAGTCAGAGAAGGCTTCCCTGGGAGTGGCTTTGGGTCATAAAAACCGGGTAGTAAGACTACCTTTGGTCTGAAGGATCTGTAAGTGTCTTGCTGAAGCACAGTTACTACACCCTGCAGGCTGCTGACCAGGGATGGACCTGCTGTTTTGTGTGTCCTCCCTTCTGCCCTTTCTTTGCAGGAAAGGGGTTCTCTGCAGGAGAGGACTCCTGATTTTCAGTAAGGGAGGTGGCATGAATGGCTGACAATAGGAGTGGGGTGACTGATTCTGCTACTGGAGAAATTCCCAAGTCAGAAATGGAATATTTGAGTTTGGAAGCATTAATGAAAGGCAGTGGGGAAAAAGTCATCTGAGTTGAGGAGCACAGAAAATTCACAGGTGTTTGGAGGGGCTTATACACCTGAGGAAATGTCAGAACAGAAGCCCCGGAAGTTTGATGTGACCATATGTACTGAATCCCAGCCACCCTTACTGCTGTTATTGGGGACACTGGCAGGGGTAAGGGTAGGGCAGAGCAGGAGGTGCCTGCTGTCTCTGCACCTGACTCTGGCCATGTGCCCTCTCCCACGTGTTCCTGAGTGGTCCTGTGGGAATGTACATAGGAGGCATGGCTGGCTCACATAGGCATTTATTACTTCATGGACTTACTGTGTTTTGTGGTGTGTTTTCAGGTACACAGTACCATTGTTACCAACTGTAGTCACCATATTGTTCAGTAGGTCTCTTGAACTTATTTCTGCATCTATAAATGAAATTTATATCCTTTACCAACATACTAAGGCTTCTAAAAAGATGCCCGTTTTTTTTAGTCTTCTCTCCTTTTGTTTCAGATTTTTATTGGTGCATTGTGGTTGTGCATAGTGGTAAGATTCATTGTTACATATTCATATATGCACAGGAAAAGATACTCTTTTCTAAGGATTTACTCAAGTACAGCAGAAAGATAGACCTTTTTTTTTTTTGGTACTGGGGATTGAACTCAGGGGCACTCGACCACTGAGCCACATCACCAGCCCTATTTTGTGCTTTATGTAGAGACAGGATCTCACTGAGTTGCTTAGTGCCTCGCCGTTGCTGAGGCTGGCTTTGAACTCGCGGTTCTCCTGTCTCAGCCTCCCAAAGTGCTGGGATTACAAGTGTGAGCCACCATGCCCGGCTAAGATAGACCTTTTTAAAAGCTTCGGACTTCACATAAACACAATTATCAGCGTGTAGTCATCTTTCTGATGAATTAAATAAGCCAAACACTCCATATCAGAAGTCCTTATAACTGTGGTAGAGAAAGTTGCATATGGTACAACTTTTAACATTAGTTAATTATAATGTTTGTGCTCTTTACAGTTTTCAGAGCATGTCAACCTGTTCTGTTGCTTAAGGGGCTGATGACTAAGTTGCCTAGGGTTAGCCCTGTGTTCTCCAAGGAGCCTTAGGCTGGGAGGGCCCTGGGTTGGCAGCAGCCAGTCAGTTGGCAGACTGATGCCTCACAAAGCAGACAGCAGCAGCGTCACAGCAGTGCCACTGCCACTATTATGTTATTTTTTAGGTCTCAGGTTCTACTTCTGTGGATTAGTCAGTTTCTCCTTACATCTTATTAATCAAAAGGTTTGAGGAAAGTTTTGAATTTGTTTCTACTAGAATACATTTAAATGTCATTATTGTCAGTCAATGCTTTTAAACTCCCTGATGTTTTCCCATTTGGTCTGAATGTTTATTTTATGTTATTTTAGCCTCCCGACAATCCGACACCTCAGGGCCTGTCACTGCAAGTAAGTCCTCCTCCTTGGGGAGTTTCTACCATCTCCCTTCATACCTCAAGTTGCACGACGTCCTGAAGGCTACACATGCCAACTACAAGGTGCGGGCCTCTGCTGCTTTCTCAGATAAGTGTGTGCCGTGCGTGTTTCTGAAGCCTGTTAATGTTGGTGTTGTGGTTTATGGTAGCTTCACAAGTGTTTTGCAGTTTCATATTAGCAAAATGGCCTTTCATAGTTTGGGGCTGTTGTGTCTGGGCTTTTCTAGACCTCCTTGCACATTCAGATGTACCAGGAGGACTCCTGGACTCAGCGTGCAGTGATACTCACAGCACAAGCTCAGCACAGTGGGGTCCTGAGGACACAGAGCCAGGTTACAGGGCAAGTGGCCCTGGCAGAGTGTAGAGATCCCTACGCAGGCTTCCTGTGCTCTGTCCCTCTGTGAGGCTCGCTTGACAATGCAGCACTGTGCTGTCTGCCTGATGTGAGCAGAGTCACAGACAGGAGAAAAGCACCTGGTTTGTGCTGAGCCAAACCCAAGAGTTTCAGGTGATCATTGTTCACACATACAGCCAGGGGTTGTTTTAACAGTGTGAGTAATCGTACCACATGACGCCGAGGGCCAGCCGTGCAGGCCGACCACTAGGAGATGTCTGCTGTGTTGACTCTTTCCTTCGTATGTTTTAGTTTTTTAAATTTATTTTCCTCTTACTTTCCTTCCATCTGCAATTTACTGTATATTACTTTGTTCATCTTTTAGAAGCACGCTAGTTACTGTAGCTTCCCAGCTTCACAGTATGTTTCTGAGACCATTTCTCCTATTTTTCTTTAAAAATTTCTGGATGTTCTTATTTATTTCTGGATGGGAACACTAGGATAAGATTATTTCATTTCATCATGTTGAATTTGTAGGTTCATGTAGGGAGAAATGGTATCTTACATGGTAATTTGGCTTGTCCAAGGTAGGATACTTTTCTCTTTGTTTCAAACTTCTTTTATTACCTCAAAAACAAATGAAATTTAAGGGTTTTTTTTTTTGTCCTTGGATGAACTCAGGGCTTCAGCCGCTGTGCTACATCCTTAGCCCTTTTTTTTCTTTTTTTTAAATTTTGAGTCTTACTTATTTTCATTTGGATCTTGCTGAGTTGCCAGGCTGGCCTTGAACATTTGATTCTCTTGCCTCAGCTTCTGGAATAGCTGGGATTACAGGTACACACCACCATGCCACTCTGCACAGCTTAAAGGATTTAAAAAAAAATTTTTTTAAAGATTATTTAACATAGCTCTTGCACATTTCTTAGTAAATGTATTCCCAGGCATTCATTGTTTTTTGTACTAGCAGATACTTCTCATTTTTTGGAAAACTGTCTATAAACCTTATGTAGGTTCATTTTAGAAGGATATTGATAATTTTGAAAGATAAAAGTCTTTGACCACATCTTACAAAAGTTTTAGAGTCTGCTTAGCTGCATGTTCCTTATGTCAGCCCCAGAGTGGAGGAGGAGCTATTTTAGATGCCACATGAGCAGATGTTTCTTTTCTGTGTCTGCATGGGTCCTCCTCAGTCCGGGCCCTCCCTGTGCTCCCAGGGTACTTGCTCCTGTATGTCATTTCATTCCTGCATACCCGGGATTGCAGGGCACTCCACTTTCATTTTGGCCTCCCTGGCCTATTGGATCCTCACTTTGTTTTCTCATGCGCCCTGGTTAACTGCCTAGTGTGTGTGGTTTGAGTGCCTGGCCTATTGGTGGGCCATCCTTTGGTCATCCACTTTCCTCTCCTTCGCTCCCCCTGCTGCTCACATCACCTTCCCCCATGTTTTGCACAGCTGTGCACGCCCCAACCCCTTTCTCAGCCCTGGTTCCTTTCCTTTGTTCCTGAGTTTCCACAGGACTGCTGCTTCTCTGAAACCCTGGGGCTGCCCCCTTCACCCTGTTCTGCTCAGAAGCTAGGTCTGCCTGGAGGCCTGCTCCCTTCAGTTTCCCAGGCTCCTCCCTTTTTCCTTCCCTCTTCCTGAGAGGAAGCATCACTGTGTCAATTTAGAGGAGATCTTCCTCCCTGGGCTCTTATCCTCATGTGATATCACCCCATTCCTCTTGTCCTCAGTGGTCTCATTGCTGGGTGTCCCTTCCTTTCCCTGGCCTATTTTTTTTAAATATTTTCTTTTTAGTTGTAGGTGGACACAATACCTTTATTTTTATTTATTTTTATGTGGTGCTGAGGATCAAACTCAGTGCCTCACACCTGCAAGAAGAGCATGCTACCACTTAAGCCACAACCCCAGTCCCTTCCATGGCCTATTGAAAGTGCACTCAAAGCTGATCCCAGCAAGCACAGCAGGCAGATCCACTCTGTTTTCCTTCTGAGTCTGTCTCCCACCTGCGTCCTCTGCCCTTGCCCATCTGGGGGCTAGATTTAATATCACTGGGCACATTCTGTCTGTTGTAATGATTTTGCTAGTGTTTATTTTCATACATAGTCCTCCCTCAACCCTGTTTTTATACATTATGTCTTTGGTCCTGACACATCCTCTGAGTCTATAAAATAGGGAAACTACTGTGTAATCTAAGCACAATCCTTTGGAACCTTAATTTATCCCAACACTGATTTAATATTTTGTGGTAGCCAGACTGAATAACTATATCTGAAGTTGTTAATGGTTTTTCCCAGGGATCCCCAAAAATATGGAAATAGGTTTTTTGTACTTTAGGTTTCTTGATATATATCAGATACTAGTTATGAGGGGCATTTAACATTTTTTTTTCTCTTTACAACACAAGGTGAGGAATTACTACTTTCAGTAGCATCAGCATAACTTGGACAATAACAGTTTATGTAGCTATTTGGAAGAGCAGTTTCCTACCAAGGTGTTTTTTCCAGTGTTAAAAGCAATAAGCACCTAGACACACCTGAATGGGAGTGTGAAGGACTACGTGCCAGGAACATCTCATGGCAGAAGGCATTTGTGTCACTGTTATAGATAATCATTGCAGTGGTGCCAGTAACCCTTTGCTCTCTCCTTCCACCTTACCAAGGTCACCTTGGATCTTCAGAACAGCACTGAAAAGTTTGGGGGCTTCCTGCGCTCTGCCCTGGACGTTCTTTCTCAGATTCTAGAGCTGGCGACACTGCAGGACATTGGAAAGGTTTGTGTTTCCTTTCTTCTCCTTGATCCCTGGCTGGCATACCCTCAGGATGGGCTCCAGTACTCCAGGTATGTCTAGGAAGCAGCAGCAGTGTGGAGGGACCTCTACCTGACTCCACATCCTCACGTCAGGCTCCTGAATCCCACTCCTGTTTCAGACAGGAAGTGTGTAGGGTTTATGTCCTGTTTCCAGCATGTTAGTTTGGTGCTGTATATTAGTTCAGATCCAGTTTATAGAAAATTTGGCTTAAAAATGTGCTGATAAAGTCCTTTATTTTCACATTTGACCTTTCAGGTGGTAAAGGTCAAGAACAGACTCAATGTGTGTATGTGGTTGGTTTTCTGTACCTTAGGAAGAAGCAGAGCTGGGGACATGTGTTCTTTGGGGTTGGTTTGGGTTTTTTGTTTGTTTGTTTGTTTCCGTTTCTTGTTTTGGTTCTGGGGATTGAATCCAGGGGCACTTAACCATTGAGCTGCATCCCCAGTCCTTTTTATTTTTGAGAAGGGGTTCTCACTAAGCTGCTGAGGCTAGCCTTGAAATTGGGGTCCTTCTGCCTCAGCCTTCCAAATCTCGGAGAGCTCAGGCCTTCACCACTGCGCCTACTGTTCTTGTTCTTTGGTTCTAAGTATAACAATCCCCCTTCCTCTACACCGTCACTTTGTAATGAAAATGCCAAATGTGTGGGAAAGTTCTAAGTGTTCTGTGGTGAACACTTGCGTCATGGACCTGGAGTCTGTAGTTTTTGAACTTTGCTGGATCTGCTTCTTTGTATATAGCAATCACCCATAGAAACGATAGCTTCTCAGTCGTAGTGAATTCATGAAATTCTGCATTATCCAAAGATACAAAGGTAAATAATTATCAGTTCACATTTTAGTCAAGAGTGACATGAGTTGATCTTTATATTCCTGAAATCAGGGTTATGGTTCTGCATGTGTGTTGAAGGTGTATATAGGAACTTCAGTTCTGAAAATCATTGTGTTTGGGACAAGAAGTACTGGAGAATTAATTCAGCATCTTCTCCTCTTGCCTATGTCTTTCAGATGAAGATAGTTTTGTTCACCTCTGCTTTCCTGTTTTTGTACGTTTATCTCCCTTGCTGTCCCTCAGAGGCCTCTGTTAGTTCCAGTACCAGAGGAGGATAGGCCTTCCTGAGTGCTCAACCAGTGCCCCATTAAGGGTGGGTTTTACCATGAAACTAGTGAGAAGAGTGGCCATTCCTGGCCCTTGGTGAGCACTGAGTGCTGTCTCTAGTCACTCCTGATAATTCTTTCCCTGATCTGCACTTGGGCAGTATCTTCACAAACATGTGTGAATGCTGGAGTTCTTCGTGTTATCCCCTCTACTCCTGAGCTCCACTGCTGACTGGAGTTCCTGGTCCCTTTCCTAGAACTCCAGGGATCTATCTGTTGCCCTCTTCCTGGTACTGTCTTGTGGGTTATAGTGGACTTCGTGTCCTTGGACTCTCAGTTCCTCCTAGTCTTGATTCCTGGGCTTGGCTCTGTCCATCTTCCTCGTGGATGACCCAGGCATCCTGAGGCAGTGAGCCAGGGCAGCTGCAAGGTGTGCCTGTCTGCCCCGTCTCAGCACCGCTGCTCTTCATGGCCTGCTGTCCGTGTCTCAAGAATGGCACTTCTACATCTCTGGTCTCACTTTATCTTTAAAAGTTGTTTGTCTCAGTAGGAGTGTAAGTCCACTCCCTCTCACTCCATTGTAGCCAGAAAGTAGATGTCTTTCTGTATTACATTGGAGGTTAATATCTGCAACAAGGCCTGCTTCCTGTTACTCTGGAATTCTCAGGCTGTTTCTCACTCTTTGCAGCACCTACTTTAGTTTCTTATGCTCACTAAGCATTCCATACATATTTGCTGAGAGAAGGTCCTTGATGACAAATTGCAGTGCAAAAGCCTCTGGTTGTCATTCTTTCTGTGTTCATGAGATTATCCACTGTGAGCCAGGAAAACTAAAAAGGGGCATGTAACAGGTTCAGTCCTGGAAAATACAACCTTGAACATGAGCATATCAGAATTTCTGAAAATACCTGGCCTGTGTATTAGATACTAGCAGCACTCTGTTGCTTCTTTTTTTTTGGTGCCAAGGATTGAACTCAGGGGCACTCGACCACTGAGCCACACTCCCCAGCCCTACTTTGTGTTTTATGTAGAGACAGGGTCTCACCAAGTTGCTTAGCGCCTTGCCATTGCTGAGGCTGGCTTTGAACTCGCAATCCTCCTGCCTCAGCCTCCCTAAGTGCTGGGATTACAGGCTTGAGCCACCGCGCCCGGCTTGTTGCTTCTTTTTTTTTTTTTAATATTTTTTTTGTTGTTGATGGACCTTTTTTTTATTATTTTTTATTCATTTATATGTGGTGCTGAGGATCGAACCCAGTGCCTCACGCATGCTAGGCAAGCACTCTACCAATGAGCCACCACCCCAGCCCTGGCTTGTTGCTTCTTAATACAGACAGTTGTGTCTCACAAATGCAGAGAGGCACTCTAGCCTGCTTGGTGCTGGTTTTCAGCAGCTAACAGGGACAGGAGCTCGAGGCTGGTGGGCAGCAAGTCAGCATGCTGTTGGTGCTGTAAGCCTGGATCCATGGTGTTCTCAGAGTCATGGTCTTCCACCCTCTTGATTCTTCAGGAGGACATTAGTTCCTTGGGCTTCGTTTTTGATGGTAGAGTAGTAGCTTGTGAGAAGAGTGGCAGTAAGGCCATCATTTTATTACTTTTGCTGATTGAGACATTTTGAGGTCTTCTCTGTAGTAAATCACACAGCAGTGTGCTCCAGGGTGCTGTGTTCAGCTGAATACATCCAGGCGCTCTGCAGGTGCAGGGCTTCGACTCCTTTGCACACTTCCAAATCCCTGCCCTGAAGACAGGCCCGGATGCAGAGTGGACAGCAGGTATTCGATGTCTGTTCATTGAATAGCAGAGGAATGGATGGATGTATAAATGTGTGAAAGAATGGTTCTCATGTTTCTACTTAGAGTTCAGGACTTCTGACTGTTCAAGGTAATAAACTGAAAACCTTCCTCTGATTTTCCTCCTGTGTTGACACAATTTAAATGGCAGCTGTGTGTATCTTTGGTTTCTGTCTGCAAGTCACTTATTCTTTGCCTGTTCTTTGCAGTGTGTGGAAGAGATCCTTGGATACCTGAAGTCTTGCTTTAGCCGAGAACCCACAATGGCGACTGTTTGTGTTCAGCAGGTGAGAGTGTCGTTTCCACACCCTGTGACCAAATACTGCTTCTTCCTTAGAAGCTGGTGCTGGTGGAATGATTAGCAGGAAGGGCTGAGTGGTCTGAGCTGTCACTGTCTTGTTTATAACGGGACACGAGGGCATCCTCCTCCCTCCATAGTAAGATGTGAGTCACTGTGAGGAACGGAGGATTTCAGGCTGTGCTGGACCCTTGCTGTCTTACATGTGTCTTTGTCCTTGTGGGTTTCTGTGTAGAATGCCCAGTCTTGGAGCACAGGGAGTCCCCAGTGCTTAGGTGTGGCAGCACTGCTCGGTGGTGGTCTCCCGAAGTACTGAGTTTCACATTGAGTTTTTGATGGATTTGCTGCTTGCAAGGGGCTGTCTTAATGTGTTCCTCATGCTTGATTATGTCAAGTATCGATGCTTCATTTCTTTTACTCTAGCTCCTAAAGACTCTCTTTGGAACAAACTTAGCCTCCCAATTTGATGGCTTCTCTTCTAACCCCAGCAAGTCTCAAGGCCGAGCACAGCGTCTTGGCTCCTCCAGCGTGAGGCCAGGCTTGTATCATTACTGCTTCATGGCCCCATACACCCACTTCACACAGGCCTTAGCTGACGCCAGCCTGAGGAACATGGTGCAGGCTGAACAGGAGCATGACACCTCAGGGTAAGTCATGGGGGAAATCTGTCACTGGTAGAAACACAAAAGATAAGCAAGGGATACTTTTGTATAGGCATTTAAAAATAAAAATAAGTTAACCAGCATCTCCTCACCATCCACTGTGTTCCAAAGAGTGTAGAAGGTATGTCGAGGCACAGATGAGTGAGGTCCATCCTTGCCTGCAGAGGAGCACCTGGCCTAGCCCAGGGCTGGGGAGCAGGAGCCTGAGCAGTTGCCTCGGAAGTGCCACCAGCTCTGCATTCCAGTGGTGCCCACAGACCAGACTGGGACACGCCTGTCCTCACACAGGAAAGCTCATTCTGTTTTCTAGACTCAATAAATGATATCTTTGCACTAGTGTGGCAAGTGTGGTAGCACTTTGCCAGTCTGCAGTGACAGACCACTTAGTATGGCTCCGTGGTGCTGGTATTCAGCAGTGTTTAAAGGTCACAGAAAAGTTTCAAATGTGTTACTTGGTGTTTTACAAAATGTTTTAGCTTTTTCATTGCTATGACCAAAAGACCTGTTGAGTACAATTTTAAAGGAGGAAAAGTTTGTTTTGGGGCTCACAGTTTCAGAGGTCCTGGTCCAAAGATGGCTGACTCCATTCTTTGGGACGTGGCGTGAGGCAGAACATCATGGTAGAGGAACACAACTTAGAATATCACTACCAGGGAGCAGAGAGGGGGACTTTCCTCACCTTGGACAACATAGAAGCCCAAAAAATGACCCACATCCTTCAGCCACACCTTACCTGCCTACAGTCACCACCCAGTTAGTACATACCAGGGGATTAATGCACCAATTAGGTTAAGACTCTTGTAATCATTTCACTTCTAAACTTTTTTACATTTTCTCACATGTGAACTTTTGGGGGATAACTCATATTGAAACCGTATTGTAAACTCTGTGGTTGAAAATCTCATTTCAATTACATTTATGTTTGTCATTTTGATGCCTAGAATATAGAAGGTACTTCTTTTTTTTAGCTGTGCCAGAGATTGGACCCAGGCCCTTGTGCATGTGAGGCAAGCGTTCTACCACAGAGCTCTGGCCTCAACCCCAGGCGTTTCTTAAATTACCATAATTATCAGCCAGTATTTGAGTAGTGACAAAAATAGAATCCTTGATTTTCCTTTGATAAATGTAGTGATCAAACAACTGTAACTGAAACACTCTGTTTAAATGCTTTCTGTGATCATGTGGGATACAAGCAAGCAGGTGAATGTGTGTCTGGGTGCATGTGTTGCTAGTTTTGGTATTGAGGTGGAGATTGTTGCATTGCTCAGGCTGGTCCTGTCCTCCTGGGCTCAAGGGGTCCTCCTTCCTCAGCCCTCTGAGTCGCTGGAACTACAATGTACCACCATGGCTGGCAGTGTTCTGTCTTAATTTCAGATATATTTCTTTAAAAGAAAATAATGTAATCAGTGTAAATATTATAAAGATTCCTCCCAAGAAAGTCAAGTGTTGCCTTCTGTATCACTGGTCACCTCTCTCAGGTCCTCCTGGAGTTTGAGTTTCCTGGAGCAGAAGACTCAGGCTTGAGAGCCTGCAGGTGGCACCTGCTGGTGGCTGCTGGGCAGCTGCAACTTTGACTTGAGTCTCACTGTCTGCAACCTGTGCTGTTGCTGCACTGAGTGGCCGTCTGGCTCTCCTCACTGATATGTTCTCGTTTTGCCAACTTGAAACTGGATTTTAGTGAAGCGTATTCGTTGCTTCTCTCTTTTCCCATGTGGCAGGTGGTTTGATGTACTCCAGAAAGTGTCCACCCAACTGAAGACAAACCTCACGAGCGTCACGAAGAACCGAGCAGATAAGGTAAATGGTGCCATAGCTGGTGATGGCCTGTGGGCCCCACCCATGAGCACAGGTGCTCTGGTGCTGGAAACCAAACCCAGGTTCACCACTTGAAGGTTTTGGCTGAAGCTCACTGGATTCTTTTTTACAGAATGCTATTCACAACCACATTCGTCTCTTCGAGCCCCTTGTTATTAAAGCTTTGAAGCAGTACACCACGACGACGTCTGTGCAGTTACAGAGGCAGGTTTTGGATTTGTTGGCGCAGCTGGTTCAGCTCCGGGTCAATTATTGTCTTCTGGATTCAGATCAGGTTTGTGGCTTTTGTCTCTTGTCCTCTATACTGATCTAGCTGGATAAAGGTTATCCTAGAAAGATGCTGGCATCTGTCTGCCTTAGAGAAATGTGAAGTTTGATCCCCCCACAACACACACACACACCAGTTACTGCCTCTTAACTATTTCATGGATCCAGAGGCAGAAAGCCTGGGCCCTGGCAGGCCACAGTAGGTGTGGGGTGTGGACACTAGCCCCAACTGCCCCAAGTCTGTGTCGAGCTGTAGTAGTTAGCCTTTGGAAATCTGCCAGAGGTTTCCCCATCCACTTACCTACTCTCCTGTTCTCCAAAATAGCTCTAAATTTCAATTGTAAGATATAGTTAAGATTTATTGTTTTGGGGGCATTTTTGCAAAATCCAGAGACTTTTTAAAAAAAATATAGTTGTAGTTTTAAAATTATAGTTGGAGATAATACCTTTTTTTTTTTTGGTACTGGAGATTGAACTCGGGGGCACTCCACCACGGAGCCACATCCCCAGCCCTATTTTGTGTTTTATGTAGAGACAGGGTCTCACTGAGTTGCTTAGCGCCTCGCTTTTGCTGAGGCTGGCTTTGAACTCGCGATTCTCCTGTCTCAGCCTCCCTAAGTTCTGGGATTACAGGCTTGTGCCACCGCGCCCGGCTGAGATAATACCTTTATTTTACTTATTTTGATGTGCTGAGGATCAGACCTGGTGCCTCACACATGCTAGGCCAGCGCTCTACCACCAAACCACAACCCCAGCCCTTGAAAGATTTCCTAAAAGCAAATAATCCATGTGGTCTGCAGTTTTAAGCAATCCAAAGTTAGCTTGCCCCCTTAGGAAGGAATATAATCTGCCAGGCTAGTAGCTGAGACCTGTGCTTGCATCCTCCATGCGGTCTGTGTGGCCTACAGCTGCTCTGTGGGCACGACTCTTAGGCTAGTCATATTCCTTGGTGATGCACTATGCCAGTTCTTTCCAAGCAATGCTTGTGCCAGTGTCTTCATTAAGGTATAATTGCCTTTAGGTCATCACGATTTGTTGTTGTGGGGCCTTGGTCTTGTCTGCTTTCATATGTGAGGCAGGAAATGTTTTGAGGTAGAATTATTAGTTCTCCATTTCTTTTTAGACATAGGTACTCTAGATCTTGCTGCCTGCTCCATTCACCTATGGACTGGCTCTTGGGAGAAGCAAGGACGCTCCACATGCTGGAGCTTCCCCACGCAGGTTGGGCTGGGCTAGTTTCTAATGAGAGGAGTCGGCCTGGAGCCTGGCTTTTATGCTTCTTCTTTGACGAAAGCCATCTGGAGAAAAGTGGCCCATGGGACATTCCCTTTCGGGAGCTTCATTCACTTCCTCACTTAGTTTCCTCTGACACTGAGGCCGTGTGGGAAGGAGGGAGGACTGAGGGGGTTGGGTGGCGGCGGGTGCTGGGAGAGCAGGAGGGAAGCCAGGGCGCCGCTGGGGTGTGTTCTACTCGGTGCATGTCAGACCACAGTGGACGTTTTCTTCCTGATTTCCTGTTTCTGACTCGGCAGAGGTAGAAGCTGGTGTTCTCTTGTGGCAGTTAGGGACTGTAGCTTCTATTGGGGCTGTCCTCAGTAGACAAGAAGTGAACAATTCCCCTCTTCACCACAGACTTTTAGGCAGATTTGACGGCCTTGTCAGATTTTTTTCTGTTGTCATTCTGTATGGATCCCCTTTTCAAAATGGAGTCATTTTTGTTGCTCCTTCTGTCACCCTAAAATCTCTCTCTGATACCTAAACACTGAGAACGGACAGCCTCAAGATTCTCAGTGCCGTGCTCCACATGTACGCTGACCTTGCCTTAGAGCTTCACCCATGGCCTCACCCGTGGCCCCAGCCCCTGCCTTGTGCCGGCAGAGCTTTGTCAGCTGCCCTCACTTGGTGGAGTTCTGTCCTTCCATGAGTTTGTTCTGTTGGCTCTGGTCGGGCAGCACCTTTCCTCCAGCACGTAGGATTCAGTATAGGGATGATTTTATGAACAAGAACAGACGACAAGAGCAGATAGGCCGTTAAACCCAGTTCACAGTGACTCACTGAGCAGCTGCCGAGTGTCTGTCCAGGGCTCTGAGGACAAAGGGTGTGAGTTCCATGCCTTGTCTGTAGGAGCTTCCTGTCAGGGCGGGAGAGCTGGGATATCCACGCCACCAGCTCTTCAGGTGGGCTGCCTTCTTGGCATTCGGCATCGGACTCCATCGAGCATAGACGAGAAGATGATCTGGGAACCCCTTTTGCTTGCTGGGTTTGCCATTTACTGGAGCACATAGTCCTCCACATGTGATTTAGGGTAAAATTTGGCATCTCCTGGAATTTCTCATTTGTTTTCCTAGTGAAATTGGCCTTGTTCAGTAAAACTTGTCTCTGACGGGGTTTGTGGACATGCTCTGAGTTGATTAGAGGTCCTGGTTACAAACAGGTTTATCTGCTATCAGGAAACTTGTTCAAAATTTATGCAGATAACATGATAACTTGGTTTTTCTATTTTAATTCTGTTACTGATGTGAAACTTATGTTCCTGCCCGTAGGTGTTCATTGGATTTGTACTGAAGCAGTTTGAGTACATCGAAGTGGGCCAGTTCAGGTAATGAGCGCGCTGTTAGACTTCTTACTGGGCTTTGCTCTTGATTTTTGCCTTCATGGAAGTCTGAGCAACATGCGGTGCATTTTCATTTCTCTTAAGAATTAAAGACAGAACTTCTCATGACTACTAGAAGTTCTGCACCTGGTCGTCACACATGCTGTTGGTTTTGTTTCACGTTTCAAGGGTTTGCTGATGGCGACAGGTTGCTCATTTCTGACTGATGGAGCTCGCCTCTCCAACCGTAGGCCAGCCTCTCTGGGGCCAGCCGTGCTGCATGTCAGGAAGCAAGCTCTCCGGTCGCTGCAGCTTTCCCTCACCAGGCATTCGGCTGTAGTGCATCTGCCATGCCTGTTGAGGGTTATGGGTCTGAGCTGAAGAGTAAAGCTCTTTAGTTTCTGGAGCACTTAATAAGTAGACTTTTGAATAAAGTCTGGAAGGAGAGTGTTCTAAGAGTCACTGAGGTCTGGAGACCCAGGTCTTGTTCTAATTATGTGGCACCTTGACTGTGGTTTTGGGCACAGTACTTTTCCTCCTTCAGGAGTGAAGGGGTGGGTGGAGAAGCAGAGCACCCATGCTGCCGGGTGCCCTCTGCCTGCCCCTCCTTCACCCAGCTGGCCCCCAAGCTGTCTGTGTGCTGGGCCAGGGAAGCTGGTGCCACGGGCAGGATTGACAAGGTTGCAGAGGCTGTTTAGCTCAGCGTGTGCTCTGTCTCTCAAGGCTGAATCTTGAGTTATTTTGTGTTGTTTCTGTTCAGCATGTGTCTTTTGATAAGAAATGTCTAAATGGATGTTTTTGTTTCCAGGGAATCAGAGGCAATTATTCCAAACATCTTTTTCTTCCTGGTGTTACTGTCTTACGAACGCTATCATTCAAAACAGATCATTGGAATTCCTAAAATCATTCAGCTCTGTGATGGCATCATGGCCAGTGGGAGGAAGGCTGTGACACATGGTAACAGGCCACACCTTTCCCTGTCTTCAGTGTGGTGACATGCCCAACAGTGTTAGTCTTCTTCCACCACTTGGAGCTGTGTGGATGCCAGCTCTGCCGCGTGGGCCCTGTGTGTGAGCGCGTGGGCGGTGTGTGCACGCACACGCAGGTGGCGAGTGCTCGCAGAGGAGTGGGCTTGCTCTTGAGGCTTAGGAGTCTGGAATCTGCTTGCTGGGTGAACACAAGAAACAGTGAAGAATCTGAATAGAAATGCTCCTGTTTGTTCATAGGAAACAAAATTTTTCATTTTTTAGCTTCTTATTTATTTAATATTTTTTCAGGACTGGGGATCAAATTTAGGGTCCTAGGCATGCTAGGTAGTTGATCTACCACTGACCTAAACTCCCAGTCCCACAAAATTTTTAAATCCAACTTGAAATAAAAAGCAAATTTTGATTTCTTTTCCAGTAGTATTGAGGGTATAGTGGTGCTGAGGATCGAACCCAGGGCCTCGCACGTTCTAGGCAAGCACTCTACCACTGAGCTACAGCCCCAGTCCCTTGAGGGTATAGCTTGACCTTGGTCAGGCCTTTCTGTTTTGCTTTATCATCTTACGGGAGCTTAAATAATGACCACACTAAATGGCCAACTGCTGAAGTGCAGTCCCCTCCAGGCTATGCAAGAGGGCAGTGGTGTAAATTTAAAAATGCATTTTGAATTGTTTTTTAAATTTTTTAGACTAATCTGCTAGTGTTTCCCTGTTGGCCCCTCCTTCTTTTACCAAGACTAGGCTTTTTTTTAAACCTTAATTTATTTGTTTGTTTATTTTTACATGGTGCTGAGGATCAAACTCAGTGCCTCACACATGCAGGGCATGTGCTTTACCACTGAGCCACATCCCCAGCCCTCTTTAGGCTTTTGATCTTTGATGGGATGTATTCAAAGACCCTTGCAGACCCCTAGATGTGAAATGATTCTGCCACATTCAGTGTTTTCCACCTGTGGCATCTGTCTGTAGGAGAGTGCAGACTGAGCAGTGTTGAGAAGCAGGGCAGGGCTACCCTCTTAGGCTCCACAGTAGGGCGATGGGCTGGGCCATGGCCTCTCAAAGTCTTCAATTCAAATCTCAGCAAAAGCACAGATTATTTGGGTCACTGGATTTAGTTGAACATGCAAATGTCAGATACAGGGAACTAAGGTTTTCTGAACTTGGAAGGTCTTTGTACAGAGAATCAGAGTCAGTGGGCAGCTTAAACCTGTACTTGGCACAGGGATGCTTGTTTACCTGGAGGAAATAGTAACTTTGCCCATGTGCGTGTGTCTTTGGGTGTGTGTGTGTGTGCGCGCGTGTGCATGTCGCCGAGAGTTTACTATATGCCACTTACAGTAATTTTATAATTTTTTCTATAGACCAATTAATTTAGTGTGATTCTTTTTTCATCCCAAGATAACTAGGGGGAAAACCTTTTATCTAACAAGAGAGTTTATATGGAAGAGTCTCATCGTCTAATACTGTGACTATTCTGTAGGAAAAGTATTGATTATCTTCTTAGGCAAATCATGTAGATTATAGATAAGACCAAGACTGTTGCTGGTTTGGCTATTGGGAAAGCTATTTTATTTTTTGCTACTAGAGATTGAACCATGAGTGCTCTGCCACTGAGCTATGCCCCTTTTAGCCCTTTTTATTTTGAGACAGGGTTTTGCTAAATTACTGAGGCTGGCCTCACACTTGCAACCTTCCTGCCTCAGCCTCCTGAGTAGCTGACATTATAGGCGTGTGCCACTGCTTCAAATGGACTTTTCAATTTAAGCTACATTTTTTAAAAAATTTTATTAGTTATTGATGGACCTTTATTTATAATGTGATGCTGAGAACCAATCCCAGGGCCTCATACATGCTAGGCAAGCGCTCTGTCACTGAGCCACAACCTTAGCCCTTTAGCTACCTTTTGTCAGAAGTGATGTTATATTAAAGGAACCCTTTTTTTCCTTTCTTTTCAGAAGATTTCACAAAACTGTCAGTGTTCAGAGAAAGAGCCTTGGTCTCCCTCAGTGGTATAATGATAATTTTACAACTCACTAATGAAACCAGGGCTTAATTCATTTCTTACCACAAACTAAGTATAGGCTAGCATTTTACTTATGTCTTGAAAATATTTTGGAAGTGTTTAGACCTGTCTACCAAATTATTTTTTCATGAGGCTTTATTAGTGTGCCCTTCTGTGCCCATAGCCATACCAGCTCTGCAGCCCATAGTCCATGACCTCTTTGTGTTGAGAGGAACAAATAAAGCTGATGCTGGGAAAGAGCTTGAAACTCAGAAGGAGGTGGTGGTGTCGATGCTGTTGAGACTCGTCCAGTACCACCAGGTGAGAGGAATGTGTAGTGAGACTTGGGGACACAGAAGGAAGTGCTATGGGGTCCAGCATGTGTTGAGCAGTGGCAGTGTCTCTCTGCCAGCTTTGAGCTTTCTGGGCCCTGGGGAGAAGCCAGTGACAGGAGATGTGGTGGGCTGTGTCTTCACCAAAACAAGGTCCAAGTATCAGTGAATCGACAATCTTGATCACAATGGTAGAATTCTAAGAAATGATAGAAATCTCATCTGAAATTATTTGAAGACTTTTTTTTCTTTTATATACTGCTATTTGACTGTTAAGGGTCTTTTTCATTGAACTGATTTTCTGGTTTTGTTTTCTTTAAGGTGGAGCAAGAATTTCAAGACACTTCCAGGCAGCCCAAGTACAAAAAAAAATTAGCTTAAAAATTTTTTTTTTAAACTTGCACTGTTGTGGGCCTTGCTTATTTTATCAGTTCTTTGGAGCTATATTTGAATCCTTAGAGAGCCATGAACTTTTCTCATGGAAACAGTATTTTCTTTGCACACTCAGTTTTGGTCACTGCATGTAATACTTAAATGCTTCATGCTTGACTAAGTCCCGTGACTGATGAGAAGTGGGGACACGGCAGAGCAGTGTGAGAAGCAACTGGCCTAGGCGAACACAGCAGTGCGACTACGCCCTGTAGAGGGCTTACCAGCCTGCATGCCTGGGGAGGTTTCCAGGGGCTCTCAGCACCCCTCACAGAGGACTGAGTACACTCAGGGCATGAAGGGGATTAAGTTCTTGTGCCCTGTGAGTGCTGTCCTTAGAAGGCAGCTGTGCAGAGGGTTGGTCGGGAGGCTTTACAGAGAGTCTCTGAGGTGGCCATGTGTCTTTCTCTCCAGCAGCCTTGTTTTGTAGACCAGGTGCCTGCATGCTTTGTATTGACCACCAAGTAGTAAGCTTGGTGGGCATTGCAGCCCAGGTGGTCTCACCTGCATCTTTCTGCTGTTGTAACTTGTACATGAATGCCAGAACTGTATTCCAGTAAAACTTTATTACAAAAACAAGAATGGGCCACCCCATCACAGACCTTTACCAGGTCACAGATGTCTGTGTTCAGAAACGATCCCTGTTCTCTGTTCAGAAACTCTGGCTCTGCCCTCTGTGACTCTTGGAGGTGGGCGCCATGCTGTGGATTACCTTTCCGCAGAACACAGAGTGGACTTGATGTGTAGAGAAATAGTCAGGCACCTGCAGAGTAGCTTAGTCAAGGCTGTTTGGGTGTTCCCACAGGCTAATATGTTTGATTTTCATTTTGTGCCTTTTCTCTGAGTGTGAAATATTGTAAATTCCATAGAAATGAGACCTCTCGTGAGTCACCCACACAGCAGGTAATGCACGCACCTGGAGGGACCTGCTGAATCTCCCCTTGCATTTTCTTCTGCTTCCCCCACATTCACATGTCACGGGCAAGGATTTGTCAGCCCCCTCAATCCTTAATCGAGGGCCCATCTACTTGGATCCTAGAATTGTCCAGCTGAGCCAGGACCATGTTGGGGATGAGCAAGTGAAAATGAAGGGTGCCGGGCTGCGAAGCTGGCTGACTGTGCACACTCTTGCAGGTGCTGGAGATGTTCATCCTGGTCCTGCAGCAGTGCCACAAGGAGAACGAGGACAAGTGGAAACGGCTGTCCCGGCAGGTGGCCGACATCATCCTGCCCATGTTAGCCAAGCAGCAGGTCAGTCACCGCTGTCCCACCTTGCTGCCGTGCATTGACTGCAGCCTGTTTGAAGCAGGCTGAGATCCCTGTGGGAGGGCTTGGTTGTAATCAGCTTTCCATCAAATTGTGGTGGAGCCATGCTTTGATAGTAGTCCTCAGTGCTTGTCACAGGGCAGATGACTTCTTTTATTTCCACAGTGACCCTCTCAGGTTGGGATCGACTACCCACTTTACAAGTGAGGAAACCAGGGCTCCGAGGGGTTGTTGAGGCTTTCCAACATCACACAGCTAAGAGTGCTGGGGCTGGGCTTGGGCCAGGTCTGAGCAAAGTTTGGTTTCTTTTTCTGTTTCTTTATACTGTCACCTTCATTTGATCTTTAGCTTTTGGGGATCTCCACTTTATCTCTTATAAAGTAAGGTGGTTATCATCATTGAGTCACAATTTCTGTAGTCAAATGGTGTGACTGGTTGTTGGCACAAGTGCAGTGGAAGGAAGAGTCTGATCAGGTGGAGCCCGCAGCCCTCAGTGTCCAGGCACAGTGAACCCTGCAGCCCTTGCAGCGGCACCTTTGTGACCGGAGAGTGGGCAGCAGGGACTGCTACGGATGATCCCACCAGAAGGTGCCACAGGCTGCCTGGCAGAGGACCAGCCTGCAATGGTTTTGTTTTGTGGCACTAGGGAGTGAACCCAGGTTACTCTACAGTTAAACTCCATCCCTAGCTCTTTTTATTTTTTATTTTGAGACAGGATCTTGTGGAGTTGCTGAGTCTGACCTTGAACTTGTAATCCTCCTACCCAGTCTCCTGAGTAGCTGGGATTACAGGTGTGCACCACCACACTCTGCTCAGTCTGAGTTTTGAGTGGGATCAGCAGATGGGTGTTCGTTCATCTTATTCATCCACACTGAACAAGTGCTCTTAAGTAGCACATAGCTGCTCGCAGTCTAGGCATTTGATAAAAACAGGCTGACTCCATGGATAGTTACTGTCTTCATCTCATTCTGATTTCCTGATGGGCTTGTTATTCCAAGATCACTTAGACAGTAGGAGGAGGAGTCTTGCCTTCTGATGGGATTCGCAGACAGGTTAAAGTGATCAGGGACTCCATGCCCATATGTGATCCTTTCAGAGCAGTGCTCTAGTGCACAGTATGAAGACAGAAATAGAAGGCCTGAATGCATAGTAAATGCTTGGCTTCACTTCTGCTTCTGTGGATATTGTGTGGTAAAACGGAAACTCTTGGTGTGGTACCTGTGAGTAGCTTGTGCATATGCAGGCTACATTCAGAGGTATAGCTAGGCAGTATTGCAGGTACCAGCAGTAGGTACATCAGTGAACAAAGTAGGCAGAAAAGCTTCCCTACCAGGTGATGTTTGAGTACACGTGCAGGAAGGAACCGGATGATTCTAGCAGGGTCCTGGGAGGGAGTGTTCTAAGCAGAGCAAACAGCAGTGCAAAGACCCTGAGGTGGGAACATGCCTAGTAGGATACAAAAGGCTGGCCTGGTAGAGCAGCCACAGGAAGAAGAGCAGGAGGGCCTGGATGGGAAGGTCAGCATAGTAGACTTTGGGAACTCTTTAGAGGGCTTGGTGCAAAGGAGCAATGTGGTATGATTTGAGTTTGCCCAGATCAGACTTGAGGGGAGGTAAGAGCTGAGCAGGAGGCTCATGTGAGGCCCTGTGGTGCAGTGGTACCTATTGACAGTGTGCAAGTAGAACCAGCAAGGTTTGCTGGTGGCTTAGCCATGGGACTTGTGGAAGAAAGGTTTCAGGGCAGCAAGGGTAATCCCACAGATGAGGCAGAGAGTGGGGACAGTGACCCTGGGAGGTCAGAGGCAGCCCCTGGTAGGCATCTGGTATGGTTCAGACTGTTGTTTGAAAGTGAGTCTGGTGCTGCTGAGAGAGCCAGACAGTAACACCTGAGACTCCACAAGCTCACTGTGGACTGAGCTAGCTGGAGAGGTGGAGATACTCCAGTGCTGAGCCCACTGAGTCCAGCTCAGCGGTCAGGGATGTGTGCAGGTGCTATTGGAGGACAGGAAGGGACAGCCAGTGCCGGGTCAGGGGAGGCAGGCAGGCATGGTATTACTAAAGCCAAGTTTAAAAAGGCAGTTCATAGAGGAGGCAGGGGTCAGCTGTGGGTGTCCTGAGGACTCGACTGGGGTTGGCAGCACCAGGGGCACTGGCGGGCAGTCTTGGAGGGGTGGTTAGAGCCCAATTGTGATAGGAGTGTGTTCTGAAAGGGCAGGAAGAGAGAAATTGGAAAGAGATTTTTGGGAAGAGGGAACAGAGAGGTGATATAGTACCACAGGAGGAGAGGGGTCAGTGGGAGGTTGTGTTCACAGAAGCAAGGATCTGCTTATACACTGAGGGTGGAAGCAAGTAGAGAGATGTCATTATGGGGGACAGACAGACAGTTGCCATCACAGTGTCCTTAAGTGGAAGGCAGGGTCAGGCTTAGCTGTGTAAGTGGCAAGTGGTCTTTGCTATGGGCGTGGGGCACCCTTATAGAGGGCAGCCAGAGGTGGTGGCACCTGTGCAGGTCCAGGCCAAGGGAGGTGTGGAGCACAGAAGTTCTTCAGTTTCCTTATCTTAGAGTGTTGTTCAGTGCTACAGGAGTCAAGTACCTCATCTCTGGCAGGTGTTGAGGTGTGTACACCTTAGTACTAACAAAAATGGGAAGCAGAGTGCCCCCCAGTAGGGCATGGTTGAATATGTCGTGGCAGACTTGGTTGGAATATTTTACATCCATTAACAGTAATGTTAGGGGCTGGGGCAGGAGCTCAGTGGCGGAGCGCTTGCCTAGCATGTGTGAGGCACTGGGTTCCATCCTTAGCACCACATAAAAATAAACAAATAAAGGCATTCTATCTACAACTAAAAATTCTTTTTAAATTAAAAAAAGTAGTGTTACATTTTACAGTCGGTTGCCTTGGGAGTTCTTCATTGTATTGTAAAGTGAGCAAAATAGACACATGCTTGACACAGTTTCTCAAAGCAAACAGCCACCTCCCCAGGGGGGCAGCCGTGTGTTCACGGGCATGGAGAAATTAAGAGAGCTACCCAGCATGTGCCAGCGTGTTACCAACTGGCAGGGTGGTGCAGGGCAGGGCACAAGCAAAGCAGGAAGGAAGCAGGAGCAGCATGTGTGGCTTCCCACCTCTCTGGGAAGGGATGCACAAGAGCCTGGTCCCCAAAATGCCGGTGCCAGTCACATCTGGGCAGTTGGTTCTAGGTGACTCTTTCCATGCTTTTGTACATTTGATCCTTTCACAGGAAGCATGTATCACTTACCTAAAAAATCTAAGTAATATTTCCATTATGGAGAAAACACAGTGCTGTCCTGAGAGTGTGCTTGGTTCACTGCTAAACTTCAAATGCTGTAAGAGGGAGGATGGTAATGGCAGATAATGAGGACCACATGCCCTGGAGATGCAGGACCTGATGCATGTGGAACTGTGTGTCTTGTCGGCTTATGTGAAAATGTTCATGCTGTTTAATTCCACAGATGCACATCGACTCTCACGAAGCCCTTGGGGTGTTAAATACTGTATTTGAAATTTTGGCCCCTTCCTCCCTCCGCCCCGTGGACATGCTTCTGCGGAGCATGTTTGTCACTCCAAGCACAATGGTGAGTTGCATGGTCCACCTACAGGGCAGGGTCAAGTGCAGGCCTGCTGCAGGCAGGGTGCAGAGCTTGATTTTGCTCTTTGCCAGGTCCTGGCTGACACTGGTACTGCTTCTCTGGGACCACACTGGGAGAACCAATGGGTAGGGATTTGTTAATGAAGTAAAAATGGGGTGGTTTTCTTTGATGAAATAAGCAGTCATTTCATGAAATTGTCTTTCTTTCTCTAGCTATAATTTATTTATTCTTTCTTTTAGGCGGTTGTGAGCACTGTCCAGCTGTGGATATCTGGAATCCTAGCCATTCTGAGAGTTCTGATTTCCCAGTCAACCGAAGATATTGTTCTTTCTCGTATTCAGGAGCTTTCCTTCTCTCCATTTCTAATCTCTTGTTCAGTAATTAACAGATTAAGAGATGGGGACAGTACTTTGACACCAGAAGAGCACAGTGAAGGGAAGCAAATGAAACATTTGCCAGAAGAAACATTCTCAAGGTATGCTCTCCGTCTGAACCATGAGTAACCCTTGTCTTCTGGGAAGCCACGTGCTCTCTCATGGCCAGCACGTCTGGAACAGTTGCTAGTTTCCTCTGCTCTGTGAGCTGGATGGGGAAGTGTGTGTCTGCCTTGGCATGGGCCTGGCTTTTCGTGTCTCTTCAGATTTGGTCATGTGCGGTCTGCGTGCTCCTTAGTGACTCTGCAGTGGCTCACTGCCGGGGCAGGGGTGGTTCTGCCCTGCACTTAGGTAGTCAGGGGTGCATTGTCTGCAGAGAGATTAATAACTGAGTTGGTCTTCTGTTTATTCTCACTCTGTGCTGCAGTTGTACCTGCTTTCAGTGATGGGAGACTCACCCAGCTTGGGACTCCACCACTGTACTCCTGCAGTGTGGTCCTGTCTTCCTTCCTGAGGGCAGTGGACGCGACTCAGGTGTCTGTCCGCGCTGGTGTGTGGACAAGCATCCACCCACTCTCAGAGTGCTCACTGAGTTGTGCCCCTGCAGATGTGCTCCTCCTGGCCTCCATGCCTCAGGTGGCCAAGCTGCGTGGAGTCACCCAGTGCTGCTTGTGGAGGCCGTCCCTAGAAACCTGTGTAGCACCTGTTTGTTCACAGCTTCAGTAGGCAGCTGTCCCTCTGTTAAACTGAAGCAAGTGGATGGTATATGTTATATTCTTGTCATGGACTATCAGCTTTAATTTGGTAGCATTTTATAGTTTATAAAGGTTTGTAAAAATACATCGTTTTATCCCGACAGTCTTTTGAAGGAGGAAGGTTGTCTGCAGAGAGCAGAGTGACTTAATCTGCAGCAGTGACACTAAACTTTTCACTTGCACTTTGTTCAGGGTGCTGTACCTACATCTTTACTTCACCTGCGTTTATTGTATTATTTCATGTATTTGGCTTACATGCTCTGTGGATAGTCACCTGATTCCCTGTCCTCCTCTTTTCTTTCTCTGAAGGTTTCTGTTACAACTGGTTGGTATTCTCTTAGAGGACATTGTTACAAAACAGCCAAAAGTGGAAATGAGTGAACAGCAACATACTTTCTATTGCCAAGAACTAGGCACGCTGCTGATGTGTCTGATCCACATCTTCAAGTCTGGTAGGTGAATCCAGAGGTTTGGTGGTGTCTGACTGCATGATCTCCTGCACACTGTATTCTGGGGTGCAGGGACCGTGCTGCCCAGTGGAAGCCTTGGTAAAATGCTTTATTGGTAGTAAGAGTAGACTTGTTACTGTGTGGCTTACACTTGGGCAGAGGCCCTAGAGAATGGAAAGCAGCTCTGCTGTCCTTTGGTGGGCTGGCTAATGGATAAGCAAAATCTGGTATATATATAAAATGCAATATTTTTCAGACTGAAAAAGGAAGGAAATTCTGATAAATGCTGTAGTATGGGTGACCTTTGAGGTCATTGTGCTGAGTAAAAGAAAAACAGACTTAAGGGCTGGGGTTGTAGCTCAGTGGTAGAGCGCTTGCCTCGCATGTGTGAGGCCCAGGGTTTGATCCTCAGCACCACATACAAAGCAATAAAATAAAGACATTGTGTCCATCTACAACTAAAAAAATATTAAAAAAAAAAAAAAACAGACTCAAAAGGACAAGTGTGGTTCCACTTATATGAGTTACTCAGAGGAGCCAGACTCAGAGATGGGAAGTAGAATGGAAGCTTCTGGAAGCTGGAGGGCGATGGGAGCTACTTAATTAGAATGGAGGGCTTCGGTTTTACAAGATGAGAAGAGTTATAGATGGTGGAGGTGGTTGTATGATATTATAGAAGTATTTGATACCAGCTTTATGTCTTCGAAATGGTTTAAGTAGAACATTTTGTTATAAATGGGGAAATAACCTAAGGGCTTCCTGCTCTTCTAAAGTTTTGGAGGGCCAAGGTGTTTTCACCTTTACAAACGATTTTGAATTAAAAATGTGAGTGAACCCAAGAGAGTAAATCACAGGGTGCCCTCTGTGCAGCAAGCCTAGGAACAACCAGGCCAGCTTGGAGTAAAAGAGGGGTGTAAGACGCGAGCCTGCTTCAGGTGCAGCTGCAGGAAGCTGAACACCTGGCACAGCACCAGGACAGAGAGAGGAGGAGAAACAGGAAGCCACCCAGAACGTGGCTGCTTCCCAGCAGTCGACCTGGTTCTCCTCTCTGTGGCCAGGGCTCACGATCAAGGGCTAACGGAAAGTGGCAAACCCTGGACTTCTTGGCCCTGTTGGGAATTGCATGCCACAGTCATAGTGTAAAGGTTGTTGGGACTTTCGTTTGTGGAGTCAACATTTGAGTAAAGCACTGAAGACTTCATTACTTAAGGACAGAGTGAGCATGTTTTTAGTTCTGACAAATATAAGAAGAAAACTAAGCAAGATAATTTGGGAAACGAGTGGTAGAAAAAGGTGGGGGTGGAAGGGGCACTAATAGTCTCATCTTGCAGTGTTGGGCTTATGTGATAATGTCTAGAGTTCACAGAACACAAAAATGACTGCAAAAGAATCCAAATAGATCTAAAAATGTCACTCAGAGTGGTAGGACGCACACACGGGAGCTAAGTTTCCTTGTTGTCAGGGTAGAGTTAATAGGTAATATCTAAGGTTGTCTGGAGTCTATAAATCACAACAAAGCATGGCATGGTGTCTGTATTCAGCAGTCTTTCAGTTTCAGGGGTAAGACTGCGGCCTAAACCAGAGCAAGGGAAGGAGCCTACTGGCTTGCGTCCCTGGCACACAGACAGGGCCACTGCGTCTGGTGGCTTCACCCTGTGGTCTGGGCGGTATTTCTGCAGCTCTGCTTCTGCGTTAATCTTTCTTCCAGGGGACTCCTTTGATGTGCAAAAGAAGCATGGTCTCTGGCTGTTGTGGTCTTAGCCCCTGAATTGTGTATGTGACTGGCTCTGTGTGACTTGTGTGGATGGTACCTCTGGGTACTCTGGCCAGCCTGGACCACATGAGAGGTTGGCTAGCATTCCTTAGAAGGTGGGTTTTACTGTATGTTGCAGTATTGTCCAGTGGAACTTTCTAGCGAAGATGAATGTGTCATGTCTGCATTAGTATTATTGGGTACCCAAAATGCAGCTTGTGTGCCAAAGGCATGTAGTTTTAAAGTTTATTTAATTTTAATTGACTAAAATTTAAGCAGCTGTCTCTCAGGCAGCGCAGGAGTTCTGAGGATGCTCCCCTGGATGAGCTCCAGCATGGTTAGGGCACCTGGCTTCGCTCGAGGATCTTTGGACATTGCTTAATTGGTCCAACATTTTCAAATAAGGTGTGTGTGTGTGTGTGTGTGTGTAAATGTTTCCCCTCTCCTTGTTTAATATGATTCTATTTCTCTTAAAGACACTAGGTGGCATACTTAATGTATTTGGTTGATCCAGAGGTGAGATGAAATAAATAATCTTTTACTTTAATAAAAACATGGTGCACTTAGCATATAAAACTGGGATTCGTGGTTGTGCATTACTTTAAAAAAGACACTGCATTCCCCCCATCCACTGAAAATTGGGACCCTTAAATTTGTCATTTCAGTCATTATTTTTTTAAAATTTTTTTATTCTTTTTAGTTCTACATGACAGTAGAATTGTATTTTGACGTGTCTCACATACAGGGAGTGTAACTTCCATTCTTGTGGTTGCACATGCTGTGGAGCCACACTGGCCCTGTGTGAACACAGGGAAGTGATGTCCCATTCCTTCCACTGTCCTTTCCATTCCCTTCCCCCAACTCTCTCCTGTCCAATCCAGTGCTTCAGTCACCATTTCTTAAAAGAGGAACTAGTCTAAAAAAAATAGCTCTGACCACTAGTTTTCTGCTATCCCTCTTGCTGGAGGAAGAGGAATTTATCCCAAAGTTGTTTACTTATTTCAGATTCAATTCAGTATCATAAGAATAGCCAAGGAAGGGGGCTGGAGTTGTGGCTCAGTGGTAGAGTGCTTGCCTGGCATGTGTGAAGCCCTGGGTTCAATTCTCAGCACCACATAAAAATAAATAAAATAAAAAGAGCTGTTAACATCTAAAAAATACTTAAAAGAATAGCCAAGGAAGATACGTTCTCTGGTTTATAAAATTGGGGGTAACCAATATCCTTCTCTTTAGCCCCAGGATAGACCAATTTAGAATCAAAAGGTAGAGCCAGAGGCATGGGGGTGGAGTTCAGTCAACCCCTTATCCACAGCTCTGTATTCACAGGTTCAATGAACTGCCATCAAAAATACTTGGAAAAAATTTTTAGCATTGCTCTGTACAGACTTTTCTTGTTCTACTATTCCATACGTTATGCTATATAACACCTATTTATGTAGCATGTATATCATATTAGGTTTTGTGAGCTACACAAAAATCACAGCATGATTTAAAATGTGTGAGAGGATGTTAGGTTATATGAAAATTCTACACCATTTTATATGAGGAACTTGAAGGTCTGCAGGTTTTGGTATACATGGTGGTTGATGGGGAGGTGTCCTGGAACCAATCGCTGCAGGTGCTAAGGGATACCTGCACCTCTTTCAGCTGTTGTTCATGTGGTTGGATTAAAGCTCTCTGGCCTGTGGCCCCATAAAGCTTCCTAGCTTTGCCACCTGTGAATTCTAAGTCCACATCTGTGTCCCTTCCTCACCTGCCATCTAAACACTCATCCAGTCAGGAGCAACAGAAATCGTTGCCTCCTCTTTGAGTCCAGGTAGAGGGTGATGGAGACCTGCTGAGCAGGAGGGGCAGGGTGTGTCTGCTGCACGGCCCCCTTCCTTCTGGGCAGAGGTGGGCAGGTGGGTGGGAGCCCTCTTCTGCTACCTTCAAAAGAGCCTGTGTTTCTCTTCTGTGGCCAAGTGCGGGTAATTGGAAGAAAGAGAAAATGGTTTTTCCTACCATCCTTGGGCAACGATGAGGGCTGATAGTGTCACAGTGAAGCTGGAGTTTCTCCACTGCTGCTGGTGGGTGGTGTCTGCTTAAGCGGCAGGCCTCGCCACCACCATTGAGCGCCACTCCGCAGCTCTTAATGGCAGGCATGCCCTCCAGTGTTGCAGCACACTTCTGCAGCTCACCGCCAATTTCTTCTTTCTGGGTTCTTGTCTTGAAAATTCAAAGAATGAAATCCACAGACAAGGATGAATGAGTGTAAGAGTAGAGTTTATTCAAGTGTAAGTAGAATCAGAACTCCTGCAGGGCGAGAGAGGACCTAACGGGTTGCCTCTTGAGCGTGCTGGTCTAGGGGTTTAGGTAGCACTTGGTCAGTGCTATTGGTCCAAATTTATGCTGTAGGGTGTGGAAAAGCACTAGTGCTGTTGGTTAAAATTTATGCTAGTCAGGTTTTAGAAACATACTAATGCTATTGGTAAACCCTTGAGTCTGAACTTCCTATCAGGTCTGCCCTACTTGCGCTTTCTTGCCGCTGGCTTGCGGTCCCAACTTCCTTGGAGGTTGAAGTTGTCAGATCCTGGAGGGACCGTGGGGAGGGAGTGCTGCCTCAGGACTACAGGTCAGAGTACCCTGGGTTGCCTCAGCCCTGGCTGGCCGTGCCTCAGGCCATACTAGCATGGCATGCTCTGTGTGGGTGTGGCCCATGCTTGCTGCCCATGCTCCAGCCTGCCCAGGCCTCTGCTGTGCTTCTTGGCAGGGACTGGTGGGCTGGCTGTGCAGTGTGGTGGCCAGGGAGCCATGTCAGTAGTACCAGGAGTGGTGGAGTTCTCTCTTGGATATGTGGTACCATTTACTCATCTCATCACACGGAATCCTTAGGACATCTCTGAAATATCTTCACTTTCTACTAATGAGGAGGGATCTTAGGTTATAACAGGCCATGTGGTGGAGCCAAGGATGAAAATCCAAGAACAACTTCTCTCTTGTCCTTGGCGTTAGGTCAGGCTACTGCTTGGCTGGTGATGGTCAGTGTAGTGGCTCACACTTGCTAGATGAGACAATACCATTGTGTCCACGTTGTAGCTGAAGAAGCAGCCTCAGAGTCCTAAGCAGTGGAGCCAGCGTACAAAACCAGGACTCTGCCTCAACGCCTGAGCTCCACGGATCTCCTTGCCCCTCTGCCTTGAGGACAGCACCATCCCAGCTGCTGCCTCCATAGTGCCTCTCAGCATCCCCTGTTAGCTCCAGCACTGGGCTGGGGAAGCTGCGCATGGTGCCACCAGCCACTCCTCTGCTCTATACCGCCTCGGTGCCCTTGGCCCCTTTCTCTCCTCCTGAGTCCCTCCTACTTCCCTCTCCTGCCCTCTTCTCTGTCTCAGACAGCGGATCACCACTGTTCCCGGCACCAGGAAGGGAGACTGCACCAGGAAGCACTGGTCTTCTCCCAGTCCTTCCTCAGGGATGGAGTACGCATCACCATTCGGTGGCTTCGCACAGTAGAAGTCTGAGTGTGTCCCCAGCAAACAGTCCTTCCCGTGAGGGAATTTATGCACCCAGAGTGCAGCACTTTGCCCGATGGGGTAGAGGAGAGGGAAGGAGAGGGCCTCGTCACCATAGACCAGAAGTGACCTGTGTCCCTTTTGCTTGTGTTGCTCTGGCAGTGGCTGGCCATAGTCCCCATGCCCTACAAGGAGACTTGGAAATGTTCTCTTGCCTGAGTAACTGCTTCCCAGCCTGGTGGGCAGTTACCAGAGGATGGAAGCAGCTGGTTTCTAAGGTGAGGAAGTCAGAGAAACCCTGGGGAGGGGAGAGGACAGGGCAGTGTCACAACAGGATCAGTGGGCACTTCGTTTGGAGCTTTCCAGGAGTCTGGAAATGTCCTGTACCCTTCCAGACCTCACTTACCCAGCAAAGTCATCCTACTTTTTGTAGAGAGGAAACAGATCCTCTTGGCAAGTGAGTGTCCAGTCCTCCTCTTTGCCTCCAAGCAGCCATTCTTCTCCATCTCTCCTGCAAACAAGGGGCACCCCTTGATCTTGTCCCAAGAGCAGCCCTGTTCTTGTGCCTTCTTCTTCATCCCCTCTGGTATTTGCTTCCCCATCCTCACATCCTTCTGGTTTATCTTGAGTTTTTCCTTTACACGCTCATTAAAGAGCCGCTGTGCATTCATTGCAGCAAACCCAGAGAAGTCGTCCTTCTGCCTCACCTGCAGGCTCAGATACCCCAGTCCCACACTACACACAGGAGCACCTTTTTGCCACTGCATTCTCAATTGCTGGTCTCCTCCTCTTTTCACTGTACAACTTTCAAAAAAGGAGAAAAAAAAAAAAGATCTCAGAATTTTGTTCTGACTGTTCCGCAGTCATTTCCATCTTGTTTACTGTCCAGAGCAGTGTCTGTTGCCCTCTTTGTTTTTTTGTTTTCTTTTGTTTTGTTTGAGAGAGAGAAAGAGTGTGTGTGTGTGTGTGTTGGTACTGAGGATTAAGCCCAGGGTTGCTTTACCACTGAGCAACATCCTCAGCTCTTTTATTTTGAGATGGGGTCCTCACTAAGCTGCTTAGGGCTTCACTAATTTGCTGAACCTTACCTCAAACTTGTGATCCTCCTTCCTCAGCCTCCCAAACTATTGGGATTATAAGCATGTGCCACTGTGCCTTTCTCTCTTAAGCAGAAAACAGCTGTGTCCCTGCTTATGTCCTCAGGGACTCTGGAACCTCCTCTTCCTTCTAAAGCACTCCATCACTCGACTTCCTCCGCTGTCTTCTCTCAGCTGCTCCTGTTTCCTGAGTTTCTATCCTTGCCCCGTTCCCCCTTCTCTGCTCCTTGCTCCTGTCCCTGGTGGGCGGGTCATTGCAGGGATGGCGCTCTTCCTGGTCCACGTTGTCCAGTCACTCTCCCACCTCGTTCTCTCATTTCCATCCCACTTCTAGACACGGGGCTTGGCCTGCTTAGCCTTGAACACAGCACTAGCATAACCTTCCTCCAAGACACCCTCTCCCTGTTCACTAGCTCCAGATTCAACATGAGGATTGTGCACAACCCCAGCGTTGGTGGAAGCTCCTCCCCCTGCCTGGTGAGCCTTTTTTCACCACCTTCTTCTCTGGCATGGGGGGCCTGCCCCCGTATAGTCCATCTCCTGTTCATCTGAACTCTTTCTGACCGTGCTCAGCAGCATGGGCAGCAGCCACAGCCCCTGCAGGGAGCGCTTCCAGGTTGCAGGCTCCAGGCCAAGCCCTGAGCTCAGGTTTTGCTCTCCGGTCCATCTTTCAGATGAGGACGCGAAGGCCCCAGGTCACCCAGAGAGAGTGGTGGAGCCTGCACTGACACTCAGTCACTGAGCACAGCTCTACCCTGCTGTCCTCCACCCATGGCCTTTGCTCTATGCTCTGTACCCTGGACCTGTGTCCCTCGTCACTTGTGTGCCATGCAGTGATGATGGTGGGCCCCAGGGAGGGACAGGGCCATGCTTAGGCACAACTGAGAGGGCAGTGCTGACTGAGAAGTGGTACGGAGAAACCCTGGGCTCCTTGAGGGGCTGCGGCTGGGCGAGCACTGGAGCTTCCGAGTTGTGCTTCAGGAAGTGCTCTTCTTTGTCTCATCCGTGGGTCACAAAGTAACCCGAGGGCTCTAGTCTTGCCTGTCTAGGACCTTTTCACATTTTGGATGTGTTGAAATTTAAAGTAAGACTGACCACCAGCGATGCCAGGAGGTGCAGCAGTGGATGAGAGCAGACCTTCCCCCCCCACTTTTTTTTTTTTTTGGTACTGGAGATTGAACTCAGGGGCACTCGACCACTGAGCTACATCCCCAGCCCTGTTTTGTGTTTTATATAGACAGGGTCTCACTGAGTTGCTTAGTGCCTCGCCGTTGCTGAGGCTGGTTTTGAACTTGCGATTCTCCTGTCTCAGTCTCCCAAAGTGCTGGGATTACGGGCTTGCGCCCGGCTCCTCTCTCCCTTTTGTCCGCTGGTGTCACCTCACCTCACCTCACCTCTCCTCTCCCCGTGCCCTGCATGCATGCTATCCTTGGGGAGGGCTGGCCCTTGCAAGGCCTTGCAAGGTGAACTGACTTCTGTGTTCAGCCGAAGGAGGGATCGTGAGGCCAGTGCTTCCTGGAGGGAGTGCTATCGAGTCTCACCAAGGTCTGTGCCTGTGTGCAGTGTGGAGGGCGTAGCATTGGTGACAGAGTGTGCTCAGCCCTGGGTGTCCTGGGGTCAGCATGAGGCCGTGGCCTGGCTCCCCGCCATTGGTGGAGCACATGGGAGCCTGGGGCGCTGTGGGCCCTCTGCCCTCCCAGAGCTCATCGTGTTGCCCCATCTAGACTCCTGTGGCGTTTGTCTCCTCAGTTCTCAGGAAGCCAGCGAGCAGGAGTGAGGTCCCCACTCATGTGGCAGTGGCTTAGTGTATGGAGGCCCCACCGTGACCTGAGTTCACTGTCAGCACCTCCTTCTGGGCAGTTGCGTCCAGACCTTGTAGCACCTGCTTGAGCTCCTGGAGAACCTGATGGTGCCCAGCAGGGGGCAGGTAGGGGGAAAGTGTGGAAGTTCCCTTCATGGGCCAGTCCAGTAAATGAGCACAGTGTCTGTTTCTGCTTAGAAAAGTGAGAATTCTCTTAAGTGCTGAGTGCTGTAATCTTGAGCACAGGAAAGGGTTGTGTGTCCATCTTTCTTACGCAGTCTTCATGTAGCTACCTGATGTTGGACTACGATGAGCATCAAAGATGTTTTTCTGTAATCAGTTGTACTATGTTTGGTTCTAGGAATGTTCCGGAGAATCACAGCTGCTGCCACAAGACTCTTTACCAGTGACGGCTGTGCGGGCAGCTTCTACAGCCTAGAGGGCCTGAATGGGCACGTGCGCTCCATGGTGCCCACACACCCAGCCCTGGTGCTGCTCTGGTGTCAGATCCTGTTGCTCGTCAACCACACGGACCACCGCTGGTGGGCAGAGGTGCAGCAGACACCCAAGTAGGTGCATGTCCCCAACCCCAGGGTGCAGCTCAGTGCTAGGTGGCCCAAGGCTTGGCTGTGGTGGAGGTGCTTTCACGTCCAGGCTCTGTGAGGCTTTGTAGGCTCTTGGCTCATGCTGATCTTTCCCTCGTGACCACTCTGTTGTGAGGGTGTGCCTGGCCACAGGCATTCAGAGTAGCAGCTGCCTTTTCAATGTGGTTTTCTTTGACAAGCTCTCTGACACTGTTCCATCTGGCAGGTTGCTCTTGTCAGGCAGTGTCCCTCCTGCTAGGTTCTGTCACTCAAATTGGTTCCATAGCCAGGCATGTTGCAATGTCTTAACTTCATTATGAGTTAAATGTGGTTCCGCTTATTCTTAGATAATGAAGTAATTATTTAGCAAATTTCAAAACTTTTTGGAAATTTTTTTTATCATTCAAGAAAACTAAGTTTCTGATTGTGGGTGGCCCTCTTTTTGCAAAATGTTTTTAGCTTGAAGCCTCAATGTCCAGGTGCTCCCTCACTCACATCTGAACACGCTTGAACATAAAAGCCGTGAGCCCTGTTGAGTCCTCAGTGCAGTTTCTGTAAGACTGGAGGAAGAGTGCAAGTGTGGTCCTCTGCCTGATGCAGAGGCCAAGGCTGCCCTCCAGGCCCTCCAGCTTGGCCTCCCTGTTGAGAGGCATGATGGCCACTCCATACCGTAAGGTCTGCAGAGGAAAAAGAAATGCCGCTTCCCACTCCACATGCTCATCACTCAGTGGGGACGACAGACCCATGACAACATCTGAAATGCTTGGATGTCTTGGGCCTGTTGCAGTAACTGAACACTAAGAGCCAGCAGACAGGAAGCCAGAGTTGCTGAGTTTTGTGCTTCTTAAACGTGTGTGCATATCAGCTAAGGAGCAAATGGGACAAGACTCGAGGCAGCAGCTAGCCAAGGCCTGGCAATCTGTTTCTGCCCTGCTTCTGGTAGTGCTGCCTATCCCCGGACCATGCTGAGCAGGAGGGGTGCCTCAGCAACACGACAGTGCTGTCCTCAGACACCTCCCTCCACCAGGCCCAATGACCAGGGCCCCAAGAGCCTTTTAACAGGTTCCCAGGAGAGCCCAGTGAACATCCAGGATGGAGGTGTGCTGGGTGAGATAGAGGAGCAGAGCCTGGGTTAGCTGTGAGCGGGATGGCTTTGGGGGAGGCAGCAAGAAAGTGAGGTGTCCGCAGCCTGGCCAGCCCCACCCCTCCCCCTTGGTGGTCAATGGAGGGGACAGGAGGCATGCTGTAGTTTGTTCAGAGGAGATTGCAGCTTGAATCTAGCTGATGACAAGGAGGCACCCCTCCTTCCACCAGAGGTCTGACTGGGCTCCTGAGATCTAATCGCCACATTAGATAAAAAGAAACAGGCAGGCCAGGCCAGTGCCCTTTAGGATGCAGATCCTGTTGTGGCTCCTGGGTCCCATTAGCCAGGAAGGACGTCACTGGGCAGTTGGACATGTGAAGGTGAGTCTGTGAGGTGCTCTCAGGAGGCATCTGCTTAAAGGCTCAGTGTGACAAGTGCTGAAGGACCCAGTGCTCTCATGTGGTGCAGTGCACAGTGTGTGGGGTCTCCTGGGGGCAAGTGCAGAGCACACGTCGGCATGGCACGCGTGTCTGGAGTGTGTTCATGAGCTCGGGTGGCAAGTGTGGTTGAACAGAAAGGCATGTGGCTGTTCATTGACGCCTTCCAACTTTTCTGTTGGTTCAGAGTTTTCAAAATAAAAGTCAAAGAGAGAAGATGGTGGAAAAAGGGGCCTCTTAGCACGTGTAGGCAGCTCTCAGGCTTGCTTTAGAGGGGAGCAGAGCCGTAGGCCACAGGGTCACCAGAGACGGCTTCCACGGAGAGAGGCAGTGGCATGGGATCCAAGGTGACATTTGAGCTCACAGAGAAGGGTCCTCTTCCAAGTGGCAAGACTGGGTGGGGTCTAGGTACAGAAGTTAGTTGACTATGCTTATTTATTGCTAGTGTTTTAGAGTTGAATTTATGGTTTCTTGTCCCCCGCTCTCCAGATATTACTAAAGACAGCAAAGCTGTCACTGCTGGGTTCTTAGCCCAACATGCCTTCCTAGGGCCCCCTGCCCTGGCTTCTCTTCACAGAGTTAGGGCTCGTTATCTGCTCTCAGCCCAGCCTCTGCCCCTCCTGTGGAAGTGTCAAGGCTATGATTAGACCTGTATTCGTGTGATGGTTCTGTTAATGCCTGTCTACCCCTTCAGACCATGAGCCCCATCAGGGCAGGACCTGTTTCTGGGTTTGATCCCCCCTCCCCCGAGTCCCCAGCAGTAACCTGAGTTAGTGACCCTAGTATCAGAAGCAGCTGTGATTCCTGGTAAAGCCCTTCCGCGTGTAGGTTGGCACTCACTGTCAGGTGCCCACATTCTAGATGGGGACTGCTTTCCAGGAAGTTTACCACTTGTCCAGTGTAGCAACACACAGGACCCCCCCATTCTTCCGTTTCCCCCTCTTGCCGTTTAAACTGTCAGTCCTAATGGTACTGTATTTTGTTGCTTCAATGTGGTTTTCTCCAGCCCTCCTTCTCCCTTGATTAGACAGTTGGGCTGCTGTGTAGCTCTTAGGCCACACTGGTTGCATGGCTCCAGGAAGTCCCCACATGGGCTCTGCTCTCTTGACCTCCCTTTCAGGACTCTGTCACCATGGATTTGATTCTTTATCTGTCTCACTTTTGGGTGAGCTGTGAGGGTCCTGACCCCACGGTGGCTCATGTGGGAGTGGTATTGGGCTGCAGACCACACGTGGGTCACTTCCCAGCTCAGCTGCTCAGGTGCAGGCAGCCTGGATTTGCAGCCTTCGTGTGCCAGCAGCACTGTTTGGGGGCTTGCACTGCCTCAGATTTGGGGTAAATCTGGATTGATCGCGGGCCTCTTAAGCATCTGCTGCCAGCTATCTGAATCACAAACGCTAGCTGTTCTCCTTGTGAAGCTGTTGGCTCTGCAGCTCTGAGTTTAAGTCACACGGAGCCACTGCAGAAGGGCAGATTTTTTATTGGACAGTTTTTTGACGTGATTTACAGTAAAGCACCCTCTTTTGTACTAGCTGCAGTCGGGTAATAAGCAGAACCGTCACTTCAAGCAGTATCCTCTTGTCCTTTTGTAGCCCCCCTCCTGCTTCCTCTGGTGACTGCTGATGCACACCTGTCCCCCCAGCCCCTTGCAGAATTCTGTAGACATGGAGATCTCATTGTGTGGCCTTTTGAGTGTGGCTTCTCACTGAGCCCCGTTTACTTACAGTTCTCTTGGGCAGGTGGCAGTGGTCTGTTCCTTGTGGTTACTGAACACTCTTCTATTGTATGACTGTGCCACAGTCTGCTTATCCAGTCACCAGTGGAAAAACTGAAATGGCCATTAATTTTTTTTTCCATCTATAGAATGTTCTATACTGGTTGTCTTCTAAATCCCAAGGGGTTACAGGAAAAGCTGATGTATTTCAGAATGTCTTCTCCCTCATGTGACTCCCATCCACACTGAGCCTCAGCAGGACATAGCACAGGCTTTCTGCTACCCTGGGAAGGGCATAGTCCCTGGTGAGGCCCTAAAGTCAGAGCGGCAGTTTGGGAGTGTGCCAACATGGTGTTTTAAATATTTGGCTGGAATTAAGAGCCTCAAATTTATAATTCCCATTTGTTTTGAAAGAAAAGGCTGTAGTAGTGAGAAATAAATGTGAAGTGAACGACCCATTAGTAGAAAGAAATGCTTTTAGACAGTGTTCCCATATTAATACATGCATTCTGGATGGGCTTACAGTGGTAATGTTCTACTGGGAAATGGGTAATAAAATACAAAAGCAGGATGGTGTCCTCTCTGGCAGTTGACAGTATGTGTGGCAGGTGGGAAATATCAAAAGCAGCTGCTCCACCTCCAGACGCGGCCACATGAGTTCCGAGGCACAAATGCTGACTGAATGTGCAGCTTTGCTGTGGGCCCTGCCTTTCAGCCCAGCATTTTAATCTGCCTGCTAAAGCCTCTGTGCCCTTTAGTCTTTCTTTTTTACTCATGTGCTTTATTGTCGCCTAGGTCTAGGTTACTGAAAGTGTCTGTTTCACCCAGTGTCTGAAATGACTTGTCTGTTAGACACAAGAGTCAGGGTAGCCAGCACACCCTCAGTGCACCTCTCTCACCTCACAGGAGACACAGTCTGTCCTGCACCAAGTCGCTGAGCCCCCAGATGACTGGTGAGGAGGAGGAGTCTGACTCAGCAGCCCAACTTGGAATGTGCAATAGAGAAGTCGTGCGGAGAGGGGCGCTCATTCTCTTCTGTGATTATGTCGTAAGTTTGGAAGTGCCTGCAAAGGGTGGAGAGGGACCATGTGGAAGGTGCTGTGTGGACCCTCTGCCTGCCATGTCTCCGCTCCCTTGAAACTTAAAACCAGAAGCACTAATAATCCACTGCGATGTGTGATTAGAATCCACCCTTGGCCTTCCCTCTACTAGATGTCCAAGCTGGCCTTTGAAAGCTCATTCATTGTCACTCACTTGGCAAATCTATAGCAACTGCTCTGTGCCTGACACAGTGCTGAGGAGTTTTGCTAATTTGAGGGAAGTAGTGGAATAATACATAATATCAAGAACAAGGCTTACATTGACCATGAGGGACTTCTGATGAGAACATTTTCTGGAAGCCAGGCATGGTGGTACACACCTGTGAACCCAGCAGCTTGGGAGGCTGAGGCAGGAGGATCATAAGTGCAAAGCCAACCATAGCAACTTAGTGAGGCCCTTAAGCAACTTAGTGAGGCCCTGTCTCAAAATATAAGAAGAGGTGGGGACGTGGCTCAGTGGTTAAGTGCCCCTGGATTCAGTCCCTAGTAGGGAAGGTGTTAAAGGTTCAACATTGTATTTTAAATAGATTCCTGTTGAATGGCATTCTTTTTAAAATAATTACTGTTGTGGAGTTTTAACCATAAAACTAGCATCACACATTTAAAGTACAAGAAACAAAAGAAGCAGAAGGAAACAAAGGCTCCTGTAAGTGTGTTGCTCCAAGATGACTGACTGTTTCATCCTACTCCAGACTTTCTGTACTTGATACTTGGTAAAAGTATGAGTGTTCCTCTGTTACAAGCTGGGCCTCTGGGTAGTGCTGTCTCCATAGCAAGACAGGGCTGAACAGTCTGGGTCAGGAGGGGCCGTGGCTTCACTAGCAAACTACTGTGTGTACCTTCCTTGTGGGGTAGCCGATTGCTGATCCTCACTTTTTGCTTAACATTCATTCTCAAGGTTGAACTAGTTTTCCTTTCCTGTTCCACTTTTTGAGAAATAATTATATGACACTGCTTCTTCACAGATGTGATAAAAAGAGAGAATACCAAATGAAAAATACTAACAATTTACCAGATGTCAAGGAATTGATCATGTTTTGGTTTCTGCTTGCAAGAATCTTGAATTAAGATGAAAAGGTTAGGGGCTGGGATTATGGCGCAGTGGTAGTGTGCTCGCCTAGCGCGCATAAGGCAGGGGGTTCGATCCTCAGCACCACATAAAAATAAAATAAAGATATTCTGTCACCTACAACTAAAAAATAAACATAAAAAAAAGATGAAAAGGTTACATGTGTTTAAAAATGGATGTTTCTTGGGGCTGGGGTTATGGCGCAGTGGTAGCGTCCTCACCTAGCACGCGTGAGACACTGGGTTTGATCCTCAGCACCACATAAAAACACCACCTACAACTAAAAATAAATAAATATTTTTTAAAAAATGGACATTTCTTGTTTTCTTATATATCTTGAGTGAAATTTCTTCCATATATAATGTGTGGGAATCCCTTCATCTTTTAGATTCAAGAATTCTATCAAAACAGTGGCAGTTACGGTGAATTTTTTTCCATTGAAATGTTGAGAAATTGGAGACCAAGTCAGTGGAGAGTGAACCCCCTTGCTGGGCCAGCCTAAAGTCTGGGAGGGGCAGTAGGCGCCTGTCAAAGAGTCTCCCTGGATCCTGTGCACAGTGGTTGCAGACCATTCACTGTAAGGGTAGAACTGGCCACTCCTGCTGCTTCTGCTGCCTGGATCACACCCAGCCCATGGCAGGCCTCCCCTTGACCTCTCCATGAAAAGGAGCCCAAGCCCCGTGTATTCTCTGTTCTTCCTGTGCTGGTGTCTCCAGGAGTGGGACTTCTGCAGTGGGCTCTGACTTCACGTGGCCTCTGCCACAGTGTGTGACTAGAGGTGGTAGGCTCTGTTCTTGGAGTTTCCCGCCTCCTCAGTTACTGTGTTCAGACAGCTGTTGTTTTCAGTGAGGCTGGTTTGTGTTTGGAATTCGTTCTCTCCTTCCTGTCCTTTCTGCCCTTCATTTGTGGCATACTACCTGTCCTCCTCTTGTCTACTGGAAACAGACCTTGTGTCCTGTCTCTCCTAGTGTCAGAACCTGCATGACTCGGAGCACTTAACGTGGCTCATCGTGAATCACATTCAGGATCTGATCAGCCTCTCGCATGAGCCTCCAGTGCAGGACTTCATCAGTGCCGTTCATCGGAATTCTGCTGCTAGTGGCCTTTTCATCCAGGCAATTCAGTCTCGTTGTGAAAATCTTGCAGCTGTAAGTCTTTATTGCCAGTCATGGTTTCTGTGCCTTAAGAACGGAGTCCTGGAATTTTTTTAAGTGCTAATTTCCCGTTGGCAAAGTAATCAACTCCTGTTCCTTCTCGTAAACATTAGCCAACCACTCTGAAGAAAACGCTCCAGTGCTTGGAAGGCATCCACCTCAGCCAGTCAGGCGCAGTGCTCACGTTGTACGTGGATAGGCTCCTGTGCACCCCCTTCCGTGCTCTGGCTCGCATGGTTGACACCCTGGCCTGTCGACGGGTAGAAATGCTTTTGGCTGCAAATTTACAGGTATTGAGAAAAATATTGATGTCGATTTCTATTAGAACTTAGCAGAGGGCTGGGGTTGTGGCTCAGTGGTAGAGCGCTTGCCTCGCATGCTTGAGTCACCGGGTTCGATCCTCAGCACCACATAAAAATAAATAAATAAATAAAATAAAGATATTGCGTCCATCTACAACTAAAAAATTAAAAAAAAAAAAAAGAAGAACTTAGCAGAGTAAGCAGGACATTGAGCTGGGTTTTCCTCCATCAGCCTGGTCTTGACATGGCCACAGATGGGAACACGTATGCCTTGTGCGAACCTGGCATTCTGTGTACATCTGATCCAACTGCTGCTGGTCTGTCCTTGCTATGGCAAACTGTACATACCAGTTTGCCCTTTTTAAATGAGTGTGAGGTCATTATGGCCCCTTTCATATTACAAATCCACTGATGTGTTCTTGTTTATTTAGAGCAGCACGGCCCAGTTGCCAGTGGAAGAACTGAACAGAATCCAGGAACACCTACAGAGCAGTGGGCTTGCTCAGAGGTAATGCTGCAACAGAACAGTGCTTGTGTTCACATAGCCTAGGGTGTACAGACTTAGACTGGTACAGGAGCAAATTCACGGGTCAAGAAAACAACATGCTTTATAGATAGGTTTATTGCAGAAGTGCCACAGTAGAAAGACTTCCTAAATTTTAAACAGTGGGATCTTGCTTTATAAGAACAACTGGCAGTCTCAACACCCGTTGCACTCATGGGGGTAGCCTGCCACATGTCAGCTGTCTGAGTGTAGCAGGTATTTCTGTCACCTCCATTCATTGCCCCTATGATAAATGTTAATCTGAGTTACCAGCTAATCACTAGATCTAATCACTAGATAAGAGTGGGTGAATCTGAAAGCATAACCTGATTCTTGGCATGTGTTACATCCACATCTTGTTAAAATTTTGTCTCTTCAGCTAGGCACAGTGGTACATGCCTGTAATCCTAGGCAGGAGGATCCCAAATTCAAGGCCAGCCTCAGCAACTTAGCAAGACCCTGTCTCAAAAAAAAAAGAAAGAAAGAAAAAAGGGCTGAGGATGTAGCTCATTGGTTAAAATACCCTTGGGTTCAGTCCCCAGTGCAAAATATCTATGTGTGTATGTTCATAACTATTTAATCACCTAATTCTGTTTGCAAGAGTTTTAGACTCCTTTATCAGAAATATTTGCAGCTGTAATGAGAAGATATGTTCATGGCTGCAGAATAAATTAAGAGGAGCTTGTACCTCTTTTCTTGTACCATATGTGTGGCGAGAGCACGTGTGGAAGAGAGAGGGAAAGAATTAATTCTGCCATGATTTCAGTCTGAAGAGGGTCTTGCTAATGTGTTTGTAAATAGGACAGTGCACAGTGTGCAGTGAATTTCCAATCTGCAGGGCCGAGTGATGCTGATGGCTAACTTGCATCATGAAACTGTCACTCATAGGACATGACAGCAGAGCAAACAGACTGTGTTTTGACACTAGACCTAATTGTCAGCCCAAGTGAAAAAGATTATAAAAGTTTATAAATACCTTGGGCCAGATCAGGTGATTCTTTTATGAAACGTCCATTTATAATGATACAAACTGTCTTTCTGAGGGGTTAAATGGAAGAGTTTGTGTACTTGGATCTTAGATGATCACTTGCTTATATTAATAATGCCTTCCTTAATTGTCAAGCCATGTGTTCCCTGTTGCAAGGTATAAGTGGAAAGTCAGGAAAATGTTAATTAAGAGTAAGCTGGGGTAACTGAAGGACTGGAGTCTATGCTTGCCGTGGCCTGTTGGAGTGGTGAAGGGAAAGTGTGAGCAGATTGCATATTGCCTTATGGAGCCACTGGTGTTCTTTCCTTGTGTGCTTCTAGAACCTCGCTTTGCAAAATCAAAACAGACTAGAAGGCATACCTCACTGTGGTCTCATTTGTGTTTGTGTTTCAGACACCAAAGGCTCTATTCCCTGCTGGACAGGTTTCGTCTCTCCACTGTACAAGACTCTCTTAGCCCCTTGCCCCCAGTCACCGTGCACCCCTTAGATGGGGATGGACACATGCCATTGGAAACAGTGAGTCCAGACAAAGTAAGTGTCCAGCATGTCCTCATGTGGTGCTCGGGTGCACATGGAGGCACTGACACCTCCGTCCAGCCATGTCAAATGCAAGGTGTCCAGGGGCTCTGTGTGTGCAGGTGTTCTGATGCTTGGCCCAGGTCCTTAGCAGCTCCAGTCAGGGGCTAGGGTGGAGGAGGCATCTGGGAACCTTGAAAGTCCTAATGAGAGAGGCTGCGCTGACGTGGGACCCCTATGGCAGGAGGTCGACCATGGCACCTTCTCCTTCCTGTGAGTTGACACCCTGGTGTGTTGCCATTACCTCATCACTCACCTCAGAGTTAGGGACCATCTGGGGACTCAAGAGAGATTAACATCTCAAAAACCAGTAGCCCAAGTGGAGGAGTTGCAGATTCCGTGCTGCACTCTTAGGCTCTGTTTCTATTTGTTAGGCACCTTCTCATGCCTGGCTGCTTGGCAGAGTTGAGTGAAGCAAATACCCAGTTAGAGGTGGTTGGTGCAGTCAGGGGAGGCAGGCAGAGAGGAGGGTCGCTAGCCCTCAGTACTTCTGCTGAGTTTGGAAGGACTACTGGAAGTTGCTCGGGTGGAAGGGGAAAAGGTGAGTATCCAGGCAGCGAATAGCACCTATAAAAGAAAAACCTATGCTCTGGTGAGCTGTAGACACAGGGTACACTGGTGTCTCACAGGGTACACCCGTGAGGCCAGCCTGGGGCCCAGTATAACCAAGGCTCAGTACAGCCCAGGGGAGCAGAAGCCTCTGGGTGCATGTTAGATCACATTCCCTGTCCCATCTTTTCTTCTTCCAGGACTGGTACATCCGCCTTGCCAGGTCCCAGTGTTGGGCCAAGTCGGACACTGCGCTGCTGGAAGGTGCAGAGCTAGTGAATCGCGTTCCTGCTGCAGACATGAGTGACTTCATGATGAACCCGGTAGGCAAGCAGTGGGAAGCGGGGAAATCTCTAGCTTTTGCTTGTCATTTCAGAGCTGAATTTGTCTCATCTTAATGTGACTGACTGACAGCAGCACGTGGGGGGCTCTCATTCAGAATGGGACAGTGCCGGGGCGGGGACTATTCAAGATTGGAGCTAGAGTTATTTCATCTATATTAGACCCAAAGAGGAACGTGGTGTTTAACTCACCCTGTATGCATTTAAAGGAAATGTGGGTGTCCACAAACTACAGTTAGTTCATCATTGGTGCTGTAAGGCGCATGCTCTTTGGGAAATGGATCTTTAGGGGTAAAGCTCCCCCAACCCCATGTAGAAGAGCTGCACTGAAAAAGAAACAAAGACTTGGCCCAAAATCAGTTTGCTAAAGTTCAATTTATCTTAAAATCCACGCAGTAGAAGCTGATTTGCTGAATGATAAATTTGCTTAGTGACCAAGTTTATGGATTTTCCAAATTTGCTAATTGGCCTTTTAACAGCTTTAAAGGTTCTGGCTAAAAACCACAAGAATGTTGAGGTTAGCCGGGCGCGGTGGCGCACACCTGTAATCCCACCACTTTGGGAGGCTGAGACAGGAGAATTGCGAGTTCAAAGCCAGCCTCAGCAATGGCGAGGTGCTAAGCAACTCAGTGAGACCCTGTCTCTACATAAAACACAAAATAGAGCTGGGGGGTGTGGCTCAGTGGTCGAGTGCCCCTGAGTTCAATCTCTAGTACCAAAAAAAAAAAAAAAAGAATGTTGAGGTTTAGGCACTGCTGATGAAGTACATTTTTCTGAATATTAAACTAAAATTGATGTTCTACTGAATAATTGGACCCCCAAAATCCTCAAATGGCTACAAAGGAGTTAATGAAGCACATAGTATTAGTTATTAAATGAAATGCTCTTTTTCCAAGCAGCACTTTGGGAGTTCTGTGCCACTCTGTCCTATGCTGGCTGCCTTTGCACATCTTTACAAATTGCGGGAGTGCTTGGTGTTGCACTGATTTCTTGGATGATGCATTAGTCTTTTTTTTTTTTTTTTAGTTGTAGATGGACACAATATATTTATTTATTTATTTATTTTTATGTGGAGCTGAGGATCGAACACAGTGCCTCACGCATGCAAGGCAAGCACTCTTACCACCGAGCTACAATCCCAGCCCCGATGCATTAGTCTTGGTGTTGTTGCTTTATCAATTAAAATTTGTACCCCAGCTGAGCACAAAGGCACATGCTTTTAATCCCAGTGACTTGGGAGGCTGAGGCAGGAGAATAGCAAGTTCAAGGCCAACCTAGGCAACTTAGTGAGGCCCTGCACAAGTTAGCAAGACCCTGTCTCAGAATTTGAAAAAAAAATTAAAAAGGACTGGGAACTTAGCTTAGTGGTAAAGTACCCCTAGGTTCAATCTCAAGTATCACCAAAAATAATAAAAATAAAAATAAAATAATGTATGCCAAAGAGATCAGAAATATATTTTACTGAGCAAAGGTTGAATGGAATTGTTCACATATTTATAATATATTCTTAAAGCATTCCTTATGGTATATTAATCTGTATTACCTCAAAAGCACTTGTGTTAACCTTGATTATTTTTTTCTTGCCTAATTGAAAGTGTATAATCTTTGCTGTTGTTTGTCTAACCTTCACTGCTCTGATTTCAGGAGTTCAACCTAAACCTGTTGGCTCCATGCTTAAGCCTTGGCATGAGTGAAATTGCTGGTGGCCAAAAGAGTCCCCTTTTTGAAGCAGCCCAGGAAGTGACTCTGGCCCATGTGACCAGCATTGTTCAACGGCTCCCTGCTGTCCATCAAGTCTTCCAGCCCTTCCAGCCCACAGAGCCCACAGCCTATTGGAACAAGCTGAGCGATCTCTTTGGTAATTTTAAATAAAAATTTGTTTTATTTTTAAAAAGTGTTATAGGGTCAGCTTAGTGTTTTGTGCCAAGCAAGTGTACAATCAGCACTGCTGATCGAAAGTGTCGGCAAGAGGTAACTGGACATGCTGGGATGTAACTTCGTGGCAAAGTGTTTGCTTTGCATTCACAAGGCTCTGGGTTTGATCCCCGGTTTCAAAAAAGACAGAGGGTGGGGGGAGAGGGGGAGTGAGGGAGGGAGAACCCCATCAGAGGGTAACTGGAGGACCTGGGTTGTGCCTCAGTAGTAGAGCGCTTGCCTAGCATGTGTGGGGCACTAGGTTCAATCCTCCTGACAGAGAAGCTTCCTGACAGCACCACATAAAAATAAATGAAGGTATTGTGTCCATCTACAAATAAAAAAAATTTTTTTTTTAAAAAAGTAACTAGAAAACAGCACCAGCATTCTTAGCTTTAAATTTTTTTTTTTTTTTTTTGGGTGCACTTGCCACTTGGCCTCTTGTGGGTATACTCAGTGTTCCAAGCGTTTCAGGAAGTCTCAGGGAAGTGTGGTACCTTAGGGAAGTGTGTGTGCAGAGCCACGTGCAGTCACGGGCGTGTCGCAGGCATGCCAGCTAGGTGGGACATCTGGAGTGCCTTTCAGTTCTCACAGAACTGTTTGGCTGCTTCTGAAGGTGAAGGGCTGTGCACGGTTGCAGCCTCCCATGGAGGTCTCGTGTTTCAGGGGATGCTGCATTATACCAGTCCCTGATGACACTGGCCCGGGCCCTGGCACAATACCTGGTGGTGATCTCCAAAGTGCCTGTCCATTTGCAACTTCCTTCTGAGAAGGAGAGGGACACAGTGAAGTTTGTGGTGATGACCATGGAGGTAAGAGCAGCCCCAGAACTTGCAGAGAGGGAAGGAAGGTGACCAGCACTAAGAATGAAGCAGTTCTGTTCAAACCAAGAGCTCTGAGCAGTCTGGTCGGCTCCAGCCTCGTGAAGCCAGTGCCTGTCTTCAGGTCCCGTCTGCCTGACTTTGCCAGGTGCCTTCAACCCTCACTGCAGTGCTTCCCCAGGGACCATGGAGGTCAGCAAGGCACCTTCTCATCCCTACACTGCAGACCTAGTGTGTACCTGCATTTTTAATAATCTGGATAGTGTATTGTATCGTAAACCAGGCAGTGAATCTGGGCATTTCAGTCACGGGGCAAACACTTGTCCTCTCTGGGCACGTTGCCTTTCCATACCACTGCCTGTCTCCTTCAAGCACCAGAGATACATTGGCCATCCTAAGCAAGGAGCTGCCATCTCACATGAGGACAGGGCTGTCCCAAGGGCATGCATGCATCAATCACAAAGTAGTGAGGAAGTACCACTCTGAGCCACGACCCCATCCTCAGCCTGATGGAAGACTGGGAAGCAGAGAAGCTTCCTGACAGTGCAGACTGGCACCAGGCACACCCTGCGCCTTGGGTGCAGAACAGAGCACCGCACCTGCATCTTTGCATTGGGTTCTCACAATAGCCCTTTGTGCCCAGTTCACAAATGAGGAGAACAAGGCTTGGAGAGGGCCAGAGACTTAGCCAAGCTAGTCCAGCATTTGAAGGTAGGTCTTGCTGTTCCCAGAACCCACACCCACACCCCCAAACTTAGCCTCATAGCTGTGACAGGTAAGATGTGTGCTGCAGGGGCCCTGGAGAAGAGCCTCTGGCCAGAGACCACATGGCCTAGAAGACGTTGCTAGAGGCACTCATGGCCCTGAAGGAAAAAGAAGGCATGTGCTAAATGATATGGGCACTCTGGAAGAGGGAGCTGGGAGCTTTGGAGTGTAGGCAGGTCAGGACTGAATGTAGGGGCAGAGGACGGCAGCCTGGGAACAGCTGGCTCAGTGCTGTCGTTCAGGAAGGGCAAGGTCTTCTGGACTCCTGGCCTCTTGGTCTTTGCCTTGTCCCCCATAGCCAAGGATGGCACTGCCCACCTGAGGCCCTTGAGGCAGGAAGAACTGGGTGAACATTCTCTGACACATGCTTCCCTGTAGGCCCTGTCGTGGCATTTGATCCACGAGCAGATCCCTCTGAGTCTGGACCTCCAGGCAGGGCTGGACTGCTGCTGCCTGGCCTTGCAGCTACCTGGCCTTTGGAGTGTGGTCTCCTCTGCAGAGTTTGTGACCCATGCCTGCTCCCTCATCCACTGCGTGCGATTCCTCCTGGAAGCCGGTGAGTCCGTGTCTGTGCTTAGCTGAGCCAGTGCCCCGCAGTGTATCTTCTCTTAAATGTTTTTACTTTGTGCCAACTGATTCCGAGAACTAAGTTAAGACTTGGGCTGAAAAGGTGGGGGTCTCTCTTCACCTCCAGAACCTTAGCATCTACACTAGAAGTTAACTCGAATTTGCTCTTCTAATCATTTTGTTTAGGTTTTGGAGTTGAAGCTTTCAAAAAAATGCTTCTAAGCTTCATGTCTCTGTGATCTCTGGTCTTAGTGGACCATGTCATGTTTTTAGCCCTAAGTGATTGTAAGATTAGTAAGATTACATTCAAAAGATGACTGTCTCCTGTTAGAGTTGAATGCGTATTTCTGTATACTGCATTGTAACACTAATATATCGTAAAATAAAAGTGATTCATCCTTTTCAAGAAACAGTGTCCTCAACAAAGGGTCATTAGCTAATTTTTTTTTAAAAATTGGACATTATGGTTTACATGTTGGAGGGTGTTTTGAAGTTTTGTATTTTCAAATTAAACATTATAGAGTGGCGTTTTGATGTTCCATTGTTTAAATTGTTTTCATCTGTGCATTTGTAGTCAACTTGAAAACGGAGACCCAGGGATTCATTTTTAAAAGCCAGGCTTCTTGGGGTTCGAGTGATGCTTTCAGCAGCAGTGAATCATGGATAGTTCGATAAAATCCTTCAGGGCAGAGACGCATACAGCGCGGTAGACTGCAATCTGAGTGTAGGAGCACAAGTTCTTGCACATATGCAATCAGCCAAGAGACTGACAGTTACCTGTGCTGTTGACTGGCATTTTCTATTTGACTAACATCAGTTCTAGAAGTCTAGGCCTCATGTGACATAGTATGTCACTGAATTCTTAGAGGGTGCACAGATGTGAAGATTTGAGTAGGAAGGAAGAATAAAAGTGTGGAAATCTTTATCTCTTCTGCTGTGATTTTAGTTGCTGTGCAGCCTGGAGACCAGCTTCTTAGTCCAGAAAGCAGGACCACTACTCCAAGGACTGTCAGAGAGGAGGAAGTAGATTCAGACACACAGAGTAAGTCTCAGAACCCATTTTTTAAACCTGCGTTTCTTTGGGGCCTTGAAATTCGTTCACAAAAGAGACTTGTAAATGGAAAATGTGGACTCTAAAAGCTTGTTTAAACTTGCCCTTGTTGCTGATCCCTGAATTTCAAGGGATTTAATCCATTGCTGTGCGCACACTCTTCGCTGTCTCAGCACTGTCCCTGCTCCTCTGCTGTATGACCTGTCCCAGCCTGGCAGTCACACTCCTGAGTTCTCCCTGTTCCACATCCTGTCCCACAGCCAGGTTTGCTCCCACCTGGGAAGCCCCCATCTCAGCACTGGGCACATAACTGCAGTTACTCCGAGTTCCTGAGGGTGGTGGCTGCACTTGCTTCTCTTGTGTTCCCAGAGTTACAACTTGGCCTGCTTTAAGTACTCAGCAAATGTTGGTTGAGTGGTGAATGGATCAAGAGAAGTACCAAGGAACTTGGAGTTAGTGGGCATGCCCATGCGGTTTACTATGATCCAAGTGTGTTTCAGCCATCTCATTTGGTGGGTTTTTCAAAGAACATTCCTGCTGTCTACAGAGAAGTGTCAAAATTGTCCTCACTTAAAGCTCTCCTGAGTCACACATGTGCCACAGCTTCTCACCTCCCTCTCTCCTGATTCGTGAACAGTTCTTATGCTGTGACTGTGGTGGCAACGCTGGTTGGGAGGAATACACTCTGGGCAAGTGACTCCTTGCCCTCTCAGCCTTTAGATTCTGGGCCCTTTCAGCCCCTTTGGCCCAGGGGCCACTGGAATGCCACCAGTGGTCCCTTTCCCCCAAGGATGGGAAGGTCGGCTTCTGGGCCACTCTCCTTGGGCGCCAGGAGTCTGACCCTGCTCCCTGGCTGCAGAAGCAAGCCTTGTGTCACTGGCACAGCGGTGCCTAGTTACAGAGCCTCACATCTAGTTTCCCGTGCAGGGCTTTCTAGTTGCATAATGACCCAGAAGCAGTACTCAGCCAAGCTCTTCTCTGATTTTTTTTGCCTCGAACCCTGTGTTTCCTGCAGCTTTTGTGATTTCTTGTTGCTCCTGAGGAAGAGGTACTCAACTCCCAGCTGGCCTCTTTTCTGGCAGAGCAGCGGCTTAGGTCACTCACTCCTTGCTTCTGCAGTGAGGTGTAAGACAAAGGCTGAGGAATTTGGCCACGTAGAGCACCTAGAGTGGCACGGCCCTCCCTCTTGTGAGTGCTCGGCACATGTCTGCATGATTTCCGCAACAATTTGAATTCCCTCTGCTCCACGGTGGTGCAGACTTTCCAGAGCCTAGTCAGCGCGAGCAGGCTCCATGGCTGGATCATGGTTAGTTTGGGTTAATACAATTGTGCGCATTCTCCATGGCCCTCTTTAGGAGGGTTCATTTAATTGTGGCCAGAGAAGGAAGCTAAGTTTTTTTATCACTGCCACAGGTTGATACTTCTTGATTGTTCAGTAAATATGAATGCCAGCCTCATTTCTTAGTTCCTTAAGACCAATAAGAGGGGCTGGGATTGTGGCGCAGTGGTACAGCGCTTGCCTCGCATGCGTGAGGCACTGGGTTCGATCCTCAGCACCACATAACAATAAAAATAAAATAAAGATATTTAAAAAAAAATTTAAAAAAGACCAATAAGAACTCCTTTTCTGTACCAGGAAGTTGCCTAAATTTGAATCTCATGGGCCGTGGGTGACATTCATCTTGTAAACATTTATCAACTCAACAAAACGTTTTTTAGTTTAGTTCCGCACTGTATGTGAGACTCCAAGTGACTGCAAACAGTCTCTGCCCCCAGGCCCTGCAGCTGCAGGGAGGTTCCTTCCTGAGGTGAGGAGCTTTCCTCAGCACCTTGCCTCTGGCGATTGTCGGTGCAGCAGGCTTGATCCAGGGGAGAGGGTGACCAGGGATCATAGCCTGGTTCTTGGCAGCCCTTGTTAGGGACATCATAGGTCCTGTGAGAGCCAAAGAAAGCAAGCGGGCAGGGGAATTGTCCTGAGGGAAGTCAAGGCCAAGCAGCCACATGGTGGCTTTAGATGTTGCAAGCCAATTCAAGAAGGCTGGGGACGCAGGCGGGACTAAGAGTTCAAGTGCATTGCCATGGTCCTGGCGGAAATGGAGAGCATTGCGTGGTTTGAGAAACATGTTAAAGAGGTGGAGCCTGTAAGCCTTCAGCGACTGCCTCGAAGCCAGGGCGGCCTGAGCAGCACTGCCGGGCTTACGCCCCTCCACAGGGTGCGCAGGGAAGGGTGGTGGAGTTGGAGTGTGTTCTGACGGTCTTCCCTTGGCCACATCGCCTGTGTAGGTCCCAAGTACATCACCACGGCCTGGGAGATGGTGGCAGAGATGGTGGCATCCTTGCAGTCGGTGCTGGCCCTGGGCCACCAGAGGAACAGCAGCGTGCCAGCATTCCTCACAGCGGTTCTCAGGAACATCGTGGTCAGCCTGGCCCGCCTGCCCCTGGTCAACAGCTACACACGCGTACCCCCCTTGGTGAGTTTGGCTGTGCATTTGCCAAAGACAAAAAGAGAGTGCGCCGGCAGCCCTGGGGCCAGGGCCATCGGAGGCTGGACAGCGATAGCACTGGTGCTCCCGTGCAAAGGCCAGAGTGTCTCACTGAGTGTGGCTGTGATGCTCTTGTCCTTGGGTGTGGTGCGTAGCGGTTGTTAGTAGAAACCCTGGGTTTCCTGAAATGAGCTGAGGCGCTGTCTCATCAAGCAAGATCTCAGCTACACCGATTGCCAGGCCTCAGCAGCCATCCCTGGAGCGTGTATGCACTTCGCAGTGCCACTGCCGCAGGCCCTGCCTTGGAACTGCCTTCGGGATCAGTTGATGTGCACTTGCTCACGTCTGGGGCTGGGCCTCAGTGGCAGAGCGCTTGCCTGGCACGTGTGAGGCCCTGGGTTCCGTCCTCAGGACAACATAAAATAAATAAATAAATAAAATAAAGGTATTGTGTTCATCTACAACTAAAAAAAAAATTGTAGACAGACATTTCTTTAGTTTTATGTGGTGCTAAGGGTCGAACCCAGTGCCTCACACGTTCTAGGCAAGCGCTCTGCCACTGAGCCACAACCTCAGCCTTTAAAAAAAATTTTTTTTTTAATCTAAAAAAAAATAAAATAAAAATGGATGTGCTCCAAAGGGACTTCTGTTGCAGATGGCGGAATGAGGTTAGCATGACGGGGACAGTTGGTGGCAGCTGGACTGACTCCTCCCCCAGTCAAATTGCATCATTCCTCCTCCCCTGCTAAGACAGGACAGCAGGACCTATTCCTTTCTACCAGAGTCCTCAACAGGAAAGAAAGGCCAAAGCACAGAGCCAGGGCCCAAGGGAGGTCCCTGTTTCTGCCTTGAGAAGACCCACAGCTGCCTCTAGGACATAGCCTCTGCGGGGCCTGCTGGGCCTGGGGAAGCTAGCACCAAGGAAATGGTATCTACTGGGCTTTGAGGGATGCTGTGGAGGGCAAGGTGCTTGGAGGATCCATTCTGAGAGTGAGCAGTGCTGCCTGGTGGTGTGGAAGTGCTTGTGTACAGGGAGCTGTGGGCATCCAGGAAGAGGCAGCAGAAGCAGCCACAGTGGCTGTGCAGGGTCAGCCCCCTCCCTGCACACAAGCAGCCCTCCTGGGCTTGAGGGCATGTGGTTCCGAAATAGTACTGTTCCTTTGGAGGGATGGGACAGGAAGTCACAATCCAGAGGTCTGCTGTCTGGGAGTTCTTGGGGATCTGCCCACCCAGCACTGCATTGTAGTTAAAACTCCAGCCCGGGCCCTTGTCGGCTCCCTGGAGAGTCTGGTCAGGGTGCAGCTGTAGCAAGTGCCACAAAACTTTCTCTAGACATGCTCCCAGGAGGTTTGGTGGGCAGCATATGATATTTAAAGAGGGCTTTCCAGTGCTCAACCAGTTTGGCTACCAAGTCGGAGCCTTCTCTGCCTTCACAGCAATGGGCTGCGGGAGGGATCTGGAGTGGGCTTTGGCCTAGGACTCCCTTGAGTCTTCTGCAGCTTCATAGAGGGTGTAGCTGAGTTGGTCCTGCTGCTAGGACAGCATTGGGTCTGCTTCAGGGATTCCTCTGTGCCAGTGCTTGTCGAGGCAGCTAAGGACAGAGAGTGGGACTTCCCAAGTTTGCTGAGATGGGCGGTGTGGTGGTTTTGTGCTTGCTTGCCAGTACACATTCATACAGGAGGCAGGACTTCATTAACGTTGCTCATACTCTCACCTGTCTAACACACCTGGGTGCAGGGTGCCCTCTGATGCCCACCCACCACAGCCAGCATCTCCCACAGGAACCATGACTGTGGCATGCACCAGTAAGGCGGGCTGTGCGGGCAGTGTCACAGGGTGGTGGTGGGCCTGGTCCAGGGAGTGGATAAGGACAGGGAGTGCTGGGCAGAGTGGGATGGGCAGGTGTCCTGGGACAAGGGGTGGAGACCTCCCCTGGGGAAGGCAGCGGGCTGGCTCTGGGAAGGTCTGGTGGGCTGGGGGTGGGGGGATGGGCCTGGAAGAAGCAGCCCTGTTGGTTCCTCTGCGTGCCGTCCTGCATGGCTGGTGAGGTTCTTTGCTTTTGTCTTCTCAGGTGTGGAAACTCGGATGGTCGCCCCAGCCGGGAGGGGACTTGGGCACAGTGTTTCCCGAGATCCCGGTGGAGTTCCTTCAGGAGAGGGAGGTCTTCAAAGAGTTCATCTACCGCATCAACACTCTGGGTACCCACGCCTCGCCCGCAGGGCCCAGACAGCTGGGGAGACCCAGGCGCGGGGTTGGGGTCTTCTCACTTGACTCCAGAAAGACTCAGGGTGACAATGACAGACATCTGTGGACACCTTTGGCGGTGTATGCAGGGTTCCCTGTTGTGGTGAGGAGTTGCGGGTGGGAGTGCAGTGCCAGGTTCTGTGTGCCAGGCTTGCTGGCAGCCAGGGCAGGTGTGCACATGATGGGTGACAAGTGTGTGTTCTGCTCTGGTGTTGTGCACTTAGGCCGGTACTGGCAACAGTTTTTGGCAGGACATTTTCTCATGCCCACCAGTTTGATCTCGTGTTCTCCTTGATATCATTTCCTAGTGGGCAGAAGCAACAGGCTGGAGAAGGTGACAGGCTAAGTCTGTGGTCCTGACCTTCCCTAGGATTCAGGATGGTTGAGCAGAGGGAGTAGGCTTGGAGTTGGCTGGGTGGCCTCTCTGGCTCATCTCCCTGGCTGCTTAGCGTGGGGCAGGTCATTCATCTTGATCTCTAGGACCCTCTTTTTGTCGTCTGCAAAATGGAGGTCATGCCCATTCCATGGAATCGTTGCAGGTGTAGAAATTAAAAAGAAACAGCTCTCTGAGAGCACCTCAGGAAGTGGTAGCATTAGCAGTTCTGTCAGGACTCTTCTGTGCTTTCTGAAGAGCGTACTTGGCTCTTTTTTTCCCTGTTTGTGGCTGTGGTTCCCACCTGGTGGCATGGTTGTCAGGAAATCAGGGACTGTGCCCTCCTGTGGCATTTCCTGGAAAGTTTCCATCTTGTCCTGGGCACCTGTCCCCACCGTCAGATCTGACCCCCCTCCACCCCTCAGTCCTTCTGGTGCCTGGAGCCTTGGTACTTGTTCTGATTCTAGAAGGTGCTGGCAGCAGATACCTCACCACCATCTGCCCTTCATGCAGCTAGACAGTCATCACCCTATTCTCAGGGAAATCAGGAATTGCTGCTGTCAAGGAGCTTTTCTTCTTCGTTTCCCTTAAAGACTGATCTCAGGCAGTCTCCCCTGCCCCTTCCCCAGTGCCAGCTTCTGGTCTTCCTGGGCGGCTACATCCAGAGCACCACTGGGCCTGCGGGACCAGGCCAGCTCTGTCACCTTCCCTGGGAACCTGCCTTTGCTCCTGCCTGTTTTGTCCTCTGTGCATGTTGTTGTCAGGGCACGAATGCCCCATATGCCAGGCTTACAGGGAGGGCCTGGTGATCGATGCTGCAGTTGTCACCTGTGCACTTCAGGCGAGGGCTATGGCTCTCTTAAGGACACAGTGGGAAGATAGTCCCAGAATGAGCCCTTTGTTGGATTGTGCTGCGTGTCGCTGGTTGGGAGGCCAGAGAACAGCCTCTCAGATGGACTTGGCTGGGTGCTAGGGTGTGCCTGACCACCACAGGCTTCTCTGATCATCTTCTAGACACAAAAAACAGCTGCTGTAACTTAGCCTTAACAGCTTTATTGAGACAGAATTCACATACCAAATGTGAAGATCTGTGGGTCTATCTGTGGAGCTGTGGCCATCTGTACAGTCTCAGGTCAGACCTGAGAAAAGAATGCCTGGTGAGCAGAGGTGGCCTGGCCCACTCAAGCATAACCTGCCTGGACATCCCTTCACTGTCCCTGCCCCCACATGGGGGCTAGGGGTTGAGAGGGCTTGTCCTGTGACCCTTGCTTATCGTTTGGCTTTAGACAGCCTAGCTGACTTCTGTGTGCTTGAGTGTCCTTGTTGATAAAATGGAGAAAATAACATTCCCCACCTTGTAGAATTATCTGAGGTTTTTAAAAAAAAGTTCCTGTATGTGCCTTTCAAAGATGGTGCTGTTAGGGCTGGGGTTATGGCTCAGTGGTAGCATGCCTGCTAGCACCCATGAGGCACTGCGTTTGATCCTCAGCACCATGTAAAAATAGAATAAAGATATTTTGTCCATCTACAACTAAAAACTAAAATATTTAAGAAAAAAAAAAGATGGTGCTGTTAGCATAACCATCCACACGTGTGAGAAGTGGGTGACGCTGTCTAAAATAGCACTTGCCTTCCCAGGGTGGACCAGTCGTACACAGTTTGAAGAAACCTGGGCCACCCTCCTTGGTGTCCTGGTGACCCAGCCCCTTGTGATGGAGCAGGAAGAGAGCCCACCTGAGGTAAGTCTGCCGAGACTTTGAGGCTGCAGTGGCAGCTCCTAACTCTGTGGTGTTGACGGATATTCCAGAGCAGGAGCAGATCCCCGAGGTGCGAGCTCCATGGCTGCCAGGGGCTGGGGTGTCTTTTATCATAGTGCATTCCACATAGAGGATCAGTAAGAGTGTGGCTTGTGGTGAAAGTAGCTTTATCAATATCCAGAGGGGTACAAGGTGAATTAAAATGAAATAAGGTACTCCACGCCATATGCATGTACCTGGTTTCTTTTTTCTAATTATTCTGCAAGGGCTATATTCAGCTTTTGGAAGTGTGACTTGCATTAGCTTCCTGTGACTTAAATAACAACCACGCTCTGGTAAAGCAGAACCTGAGGGATTACCATCATGGGTGTGGTCCTGGGTTCTGGTGGAAGATGTGCTGTGAGCTTGCAGAAAGGATAGTTCAGGTTCATCTCTAGATGCTAAGGTTGTCATATGAAAATGCCCCTAAAAGTAGTGAGGGCCTTTAAGGAGAATTTCTTAAAAAGAAATTCATATTTGGAGTTTTGTGCTCACAGGAGGCCTTACTTTGTAAACAAAGACACTTGCCCGTTAGTTTATTACAAAGCACAGGTGTGTGGAGGTGCAGCCCCATGCCAAGTGAACTTGGGAGACAACAGACCCTGGCTAGAGGAAGCCACGTTCCTCCTCCCTTCTAGGCCCTGTGGCCTGCAGGCACCATGTGAAATTGAGGCAGCGTTGGTTGTGGGGTCTCACTATCTCATTGTTGATATGTGGACTGTCCATCCAGGAGGACACAGAAAGGACCCAGATCCACGTCCTGGCTGTGCAGGCCATCACCTCCCTGGTGCTCAGTGCAATGACTGTGCCTGTTGCTGGCAACCCAGCTGTGAGTTGCTTGGAGCAGCAGCCCCGGAACAAGCCCTTGAAGGCTCTCGATACCAGGTTTGCTTGAGTTCCCATGTGTCCTGTGTCCCATTGTGGGAGACAGTGGGGTACCCCCTCCTGCTCCTGGGGAGCAGCAGTTTTACCCAGCTCTTTACTTTGTTGCCAGAATTAAAGCAACATTGCATGTGGCCCTAGCACATGTATGCAGATCCAGATGACTTCATGCCCAGTGACAAGTTCAAACTTGGGCCTGGAATTATGGGGGCCTTTCGAATATTTGGGGACAAACTTTGGCAAGACAGGAATGAGCCCCTGCCTAAGGGTATATAGACAGGACCTATCAAGTGAGTTCACTTGCTTCTGTGCTGTTTCTGGAAGCAACATGGAGAGGAGGTCCTGGTGGTTTTCACCTGTAGGATTCTGAAGGAGGCAAGATGGTTTTGTGTTTTGGGTTTTTTTGTTGTTGTTAGCTTTTTGTGATTCAATCACCCTTGTGATTGAATCCAAGGGTGCTGTGCCACTGAGATCCTGCCCTTTTTATTTTGAAGCAGGGTCTTAGTTGCAGAGGCTGGCTTGAACTTGATATCCTCCTGCCTCAGCCTCCTGAGTTGCTGGGATTATAGGCGTGCACCAGCAGCAAAATGTTCTTTTGTCTGAACTTTAGGTTTGGGAGGAAGTTGAGTATGATCAGAGGGATTGTGGAGCAGGAGATTCAAGCAATGGTGTCCAAGAGAGAGAATATCGCCACCCACCACCCATACCAGGCCTGGGATCCTGTCCCTTCTCTCTCGCCGGCTACTACAGGTACAGGAGAGGGGCGTCAAGCTAGGACTACAGTGAAAGTAACTGGCACTTCACCGTGCCTCCCCGGCTGTGTGCTAAGTATGCTGCACCCATTCACAAGTAGGAGCTTTATTCAAGCCCAGCAGAGTTTCCGTCTTGAGGAAATAAAATCTGGAAATGAACTGGAAGCACCATCTCTTGCCATTTGAGTTGTGGGAAGCCAGAGAGTTCTCAAGGCTGGAAGACTGGCAGCCTGTGGAAGACTGAAAAGCTAAATTAATTGGTCACATTGACAGACCAACAATTTGTCTAACCAATCTGTGTCTCCAGCTTCTCAAAAGAAACCGAATGTGCAGGAGCATGTGTTCTCTGCTGGCCCCATGGCAGGCTCCCCGGGCCTCAGTGCCCCACTGTCCTGAGCTCTGTGCTGTGCTCCTTGGACATGCACTTCACCTTGACCTGCCAGTGACAAGCACTGTAGTGTCACCCTGGCTTAAAGGAGAGGAGAGGTTTTTGGGTTTTGTTGTTGTTGTTTTCAATTTTTTTTTGTTGTTGTTGTTAATGCATGTTTTTGTTGAGCAAGCAGCATTTTAGTTTTGTGATCCCTTCCTACGTTAGTTCAGAACTATAAATTTAAGTACCTTGCAGGATTTACTTAGAAGTGGCAGAAGAGAGCAGGTCCTGGGAGAGGTGCAGACTGGTGGCTGCAGGAGTGGAGGAAAGCACCTGCTTCCGGGAAGGCGGGTGGCACCTTGGAGAGCCGTGTGACATAGCTGGCACGGGGTTGCTAGGCAGTCCTGGATATTACAGAGGGGCCCATACTCCAGTTTGTCCCCAGCCTGCCAGTTTCACAGGTTATAAATGACAAGCCCCTGAGACACCAGGGCCGTCCCGTCAGTGGCAAGGACGCTGACTTGGGGGGCAACTGCAAGGCAGGAGTGGGGTTGACACCAAGTGGCCCTGAGCCTGTGCTGTCTGGTGTGCTCGTACTGTCACTTCACAGGTGCCCTCATCAGCCACGACAAGCTGCTGCTGCAGATTAACCCCGAGCGGGAGCTGGGCAACATGAGCTATAAGCTGGGCCAGGTGCGTCCCGTATCCCCCGCGCCTCACTGTCTACTTGGCTGCCTTCAGATTTGGGTACACCCCCAGGGAAAAGTTGAGTACTTTTCCTACATGGACAGAGCTTTTCCTTTTGTTTCTATTTATAGTCTTTGCTCTGAGAAGGTTTTAAGATATACTACTTAATCACACGATGTGTGTAAAGCATGCAGTGTGTGGTGGGGGGGGGCTCCTCTGCTGCCCCCGGACTTGCTGGATGCAGGGAACTGTGGTGTCGGCTCGCTGTTCTGTTCTGTCACCTTTGCAGACAGCTTGTATCTTGAGCAGTGGTGACCATCAGCCTGTGATGTGCCTGCCGAGGGCTGTGGCTGTGGGATCGGCAACACTGGCTGCAAGGCCACCCTGTCCCCTCTGGCTCCGTTGCACTCAGGGCTGTGTCAGTGCCCGTTGTCCACAAAGCTGACGTGGGGGGTTTATATCGGTGCTGCAGTACAATCACGTCCCTGCCCATCCAGGACATGCCAGGTCCCAGTGTTACTGGGCTGAGTGGGCCACCACCTACCTGGAGGGCAGTGGAGACTTGCATTCACAGTCTGCCTGCTCCTGCCCACAACTTGCCCACTGCAGGGTGCTGGGGTCACAGGGGTTATCAGAGAAGCAGGCAGGAGCCAGGTTGGGCTGCAGCCCAGTAGCCACTTGTTCTGGTTTCAGGATGTAAGGCTCTGGGTACCCTTGATGGGGGACAGTTGACTGTCTCTGCCCCATTGCTGGCCCTTACCTTCCTGCTGCCATCTCCAAAGTAAGCATATCACCCTCTGCAGTCTTGGTGCTTCTTAAACAGGCAGGTCAAACAAGTGGGGTACTCTGCCAGGCACACTGCCCGTGAAGGGGCCAGGTTGGAAGAAACCCCACATGTGAGCTTCCTCTCTCCAGGGCTGTGTTCAGGCGCCCTTGGGAGCGATAGCGGCTTCCCCCAGCTGCCGTCCCAGGCCTTGGGCCTGAGGATGAAGCTGTCCAGCAGCAGTCTGTCTCCTTCTGCAGGCAGTTGGGCTCCAGAGGCCACAGCTTGAGGGCTCTGAATGTCTGTGTGGAGCCAGCTGTTGGAGTGCTGCCGTGTGCTCAGTGCAGAGCACCTGGCTGCACCTGCCCCCCAGGAACCTCAGGCCTCCCGGGGTGCCAGGCTGAGTGTCCTGTTTCTGTGGCAGGTATCCATACACTCCGTGTGGCTAGGGAACAGTATCACACCCCTACGAGAGGAGGAGTGGGATGAGGAGGAGGAGGAGGAGGCAGACGTCCCCACACCTGCTTCTCCACCCACGTCTCCAGTCAACTCCAGGTTTGTATCAGCCCTTTAGTTTTTAAAGCAATTTGAAAATTCTACCAGTCATTTGGTTTGTTTGTGGTGCTTCTTGAAATGAACCTGTCATCTGTATATGAGGAAAGTATCCATCATCTGTTTCCTAATTGCAGGAAGCACCGGGCTGGAGTTGATATCCATTCCTGTTCTCAGTTTTTGCTTGAACTGTATAGCCGCTGGATCCTGCCGTCTAGTTCAGCCAGGAGGACCCCCGTCATGCTGATCAGTGAAGTGGTTCGATCTGTAAGTTGACTTTCCCCATCTTCCCCTAGCAGGAGCATGTAATCTCACACACACAGACACTACCACACATGTATGTACCAGACACCACACATGTGCACAGACACACAGCACATGCACACACAGGGACACATGTGCACCACACACATGATTTATAATGCCTAAGAACTTTTGAGAGAGCCTTTACAGACTCCTGGCTATAGACTGGTACCTTAGTGTTTCTGAATTGGTGAAGGGAAGGTTTTCTACATCTGCAATCCAGAGAATGTTGATACTCTTTTATTTTTTGGAGGGGGTACTGGGGATTGAACTTGGAGGTGCTTTACCATTGAGCCACACCCCCAGCCCTTTTTATTTTGAGCCAAGGTCTCACTAAGTTGCTTAGGGCCTCACTCAATTGCTGAAGCAGTCCTCAAACTTGGAATCCTCCTGCCTCAGCCTCCTGGGTGGCTGGGGTCACAGGCGTGCACCACAGTGCAGATGTGGTAAAATGTCTGCTGCTCTCACAGTGCCCAGTGTCACTGTCCTAGGCATGTCCTCCTTCCAGGTCTGTGACAGACAGCCCACACCCCTGGGCCCCACTTCTGAGAAGCACCAGTTCAAAATATCTCAGATTAGGAGTCCTAGCCCTTAGGGTCGCAGCTCTTCAGCTAGTGAGGACCCCAACTGGTATTTGCTTCTGTGGATTGTATCAGTGTTCACAGGGTTGGAAATAAAAGCTTTACAAAGTAATTACTGAGTCTACTTTAAACAATTTTAATAAATAATTTCTAAAAATTAGTGAATGGCTTTATTTTACACATTTGCAAATATCTGGTTTATCAGAAAACAGATTTTCATTTCTGCTCTGCATGCAGTCTGTTAGTATTGTATAACCTCTAGAAAGTTCCATCATGCACTGGGAGAGCTGAGAGTAAGTCAGTATGATTATGGGAATGGTTTTGCCTCCCGAGCCTCTAGAGAGGCTCAGGTTTCTGCCTGAGCAGACTCCCCCAGGGGAGACGTCTTTGTGACCCTGTGCATGCTGGTCTAGATGATGTACTGACTCCAGCCTGCCTTTGGAGCCTGGCTGAGACCCCTGCTTAGATGTGGTGTGAGAGCTGATGCTGGAGACAGGAGTGCTAGGGGGAGACAAAGCGGTCACCAGAACTCATGGTTTTGAAACAACTGATTCCCCCTTTTTCTCTTCCTGGGAGTTTTGGGGACTGTGGGGGACAGTGTGGGGGTGAGTGTCCCTCACAGGTGTGACCTGAGCTTGCCTGCATCTGTGATGTGTGCCTAGTCCACATACACAGGTGGTGTCTGTGTGTGGTGAGTGTACTGTGTGGTGCATGTATGCAGAGGCATTTTTAACAGATAGGACACTCGGGGAGAGGTTTTTTCATCCTGTGCCTTAAATCTCCAGGTTTGCACTGAGTTCTTTCCTAGTCCGGGCTCCCGCGAATGCCTATTTTGATCTCCCTTGGGGGCTAGGATGCGCCTCACCCCTGGCAGCCTTTGGCCTGAGTCGCTCGCATTGCTCTTAGCATAACTCTTGCCTCCTGTCCCAGCTTCTCGTGGTCTCTGACTTGTTCACTGAGCGCAACCAGTTTGAGATGATGTATCTGACGCTGACGGAACTGCGGAGGGTGCATCCTTCCGAAGATGAGATTCTCCTCCAGTACTTGGTGCCTGCCACCTGCAAGGCAGCTGCTGTCCTGGGAATGGTGAGTCGAGGTGGCATAGAGGCTGCCTGTGTGGAGGCCACGCGGGCCTGCTCTGCACTGGGGCTGAGGGTGGCTGCATCCTTCGTAGGCCTCCCCGGGCTGCACTCCCTAGCACATGTGCGCTGCAGCTCTGGCCAGCCAGAGAAGACTCTGTTCCTGTCAGGCTGTCCCACAGGGTGCTGAGATGTGCATCGTGGCTGAGTGCAGTTTGGGACTCACATACACCTTGGTTCTCTAGACTGTCCCCATAGAGCCACAGGTCTGTGACAGCACACAACAGCATAGATGGGGGATGTGACTGGCTTCTCTGGTCTGCCTGCAGACTGGCAGTGCCACTCCCCTTTGATATGGTCTGGGTCTCTGCGCTTTTCGCCGAGTCTCCCTCCAGGCCCTGCTGTCGTCGTAACCACGCATGCCACTCCCAGAGTCAGGATCCCAGAGTTCGTTCTTGGCGTCAGGCTCTGTGAGCCCATTAGTGCTGCTGTCACAAAATTCCTTAGGCTGGGTAATTTGTAAACAACAGAAATTGATTGATCATAGTCTGGAGGTAGGAAGTCCAAGATCAAGGTGCTGGCAGGCATGGTGTCTGGGGAGGGCTGCTTTAGCTGGGCAACAGGCACCTTCTTCCTTGTGCTCACATGGAAGAGCAGACAAGCTCCCTGGGATGTCCTTGATAAGGTCGCTATCCTGATAACTGGAACAGAGCCCCCATGACAAGTTCCTCCTCACTCTGCTGCCAATTTATCAGAATCCTGCCAGTGGAGTGTGACTTCGTGTCCCAGGTGCTCGTCACCACATGGTACCTAATGAACATGCCTCAGGTGCACACATGCAGGTGATTACCTGCAGATCCTGTCCCTTGTTAGGGCACATTGCAGGGTGTCGGCACTGCCATTATAGGGAAGGAGCCAGACTGTTGAAGCACGTGTGTATTCGCTCTGTCATTTAGCATTATCCTGTAATTGTGATGTTTCTTATTCACTCTTCTGATAGCAGTAGAAACTCAATTATTCAGTGGACACAAGAGTGGCTGCCATGTACCAGGCACTCAAGACCCCTGGCAGAAGTAGTGAGGAGGAGCCTGCCAGGACCCATCCCCCAATGCCTTGAGCTCTGCCCTAGTGCCCCATCCAGTCCTGTTCAGTCTGACAAGGGTACAGGACACACAGGACATGTGGAGTCCTCTCTCACCCTCCCCAACTGTGCCTCTGTAGGTCTGCCATCACTGAGCCCAGAAACTAGAGCAAGGTACAGTCTGTCATAGGTAGCCTTTGTCCGGGCCCTGGTGACGTGGAGCCGTGCAGGGAGCAGGAACAGTGAGCACATGGGTCCCCTTGAGTGAATGTGGCTTTTCGGGGTGAGTGCCCGCTGGGTGCTGCTGGCTCGTGGGAGGTCCTTTCCCCTGTGAAGCTCAGCTGCTGGGGCTTGGCCTTCATCCCAGCTGTGGCTTTGTGCTCAGGCCCAGATCCCCAGGCCAATGTGAATCAGATATGTCAAGTGAGTAATGATTTCCAAAACAGAGCCCAAGGCAGTATGGCAAATGGCCCCAGTTCCCAGCTCTGTGCATGCCAGTGTTCCTCCGAGATTGAAGGTGGTCGTCTGCTACAAGCCTTCCAGCCTGTTCTGTTGCTGTAGACCTCACTGGGCCTGAGCACGCCGTTTTCTTTGCCTACTCTTGTCAGAGCTGCAGCCCTTAGCAGAAGTGACTGGTGGCCTGGGTGGGCACAGTCCTCAGGAAGGTGCTACATAGCCCCAGGGTGTAGTTAGGGACAAAAAGGAAGTGACTGGCAGTGTGTCACCCTCCTTCAGGCTGAGACCACAAGGTATAGACTTCCCTGGAGAGTGGATGGCGAGACGGCCTTTTGGTGCTCTTGGTCCAGAGGAGGCCCTGAGCCTGCCTTTCCTCGGGCGCTGCAGCTCACGTGTCTCCACCTCCGCACCACTTCTTGTGAAGGTTCTCTCTGCACTGTTACTGGAGTTCTCAGCAGAGGGTGTACTGTCCAGCTGTATAAAGTGCTAAGTGAATCAGTGCCATTTGGGTCCAAGTTAGCATAGGGGTCTCAAGACTATTCTTAGGTTTTTGATAGAAGATGTCAGAGCTAAAATTTATTACAATGAAGAACTCAAAGCAGAATTAGCAGCAGGAGAAGGCACATATCCAGGGTCCCCTCCTGGTGGAGGCTGGGGATGCACCTGACTCCCCAGCAAGGAGTTATGGCAGCACGTGTAGAGGTGCCACCCAGGGAGCCCAGGAGAGCCTCAGTGTCCAGGGCGTCCATTGGGGCTGCTCCCCTGGGCATTTCAGCAAGTCTCTGCCAAACCTCCAGACTCCCAGAAGTGGGGCAGGTGTCTGTACAGACCTCACTGTCCACATAAACCTCACCATCTACACAGACCACTGAGGCACAGGGGCCCTCCCAGCAGTCAGGGTGCAGATGCCAGCCGGAGGCCAAGCCTGCATGCAGCCTGTTCTCAATGGGTCTTAGCCACCCTGAGAATTCTGCTGCTTGCTAGACTCCATAGCATGGGGACAGCCCTCTCTCAGCTGGGGAAGTGGGCCACTGAGACGTGAGCCTTGATTTGTCTCAGGCAGCTTGTGTCTATACTTGTGCCCAGGACAAGGCTGTGGCGGAGCCAGTTAGCCGCCTGCTGGAGAGCACACTCAGGAGCAGCCACCTGCCCAGCCAGATTGGAGCCCTGCACGGAGTCCTGTACGTGCTGGAGTGCGACCTTCTGGACGACACAGCCAAGCAGCTTGTCCCCTTTGTCAGCGACTACCTCCTTTCCAACCTCCGAGGAGCAGCCCAGTGAGTGGGGCTGGCTGGGCACAGTTTGGGAGCAGGCTGAGGAAAGAGCATATGTGCCTCTCAAAGTGCTTGCCCAGACCCTGGCCAGATGGGCAGACAACTGAGTAGGCACACTTTTCTGGGGACAATGGCTGAGGTCATTGAGACACAAGGACAGGAATACCTGCCGAAAACTTGCATGGATGCCCCCTACAAGATGGCACGGCCTGCCTCTGCTGCCTTTGCCCCAGTACTGGCCACACTCCCCTGTGCAACCATCTGTGACTCCTTGGCAAGGACGGTAGTCTCATCCTCTGCCAGACTTGGCACCATGATTGCAGCTCCCCCGGGCAGTCATCCTTTCCTGCTCTGACCTCAGTCTGCCGTTCCAATTAAGTAGCTTTGCATATAGCTCAATACAGATATGTCGCAGGACCTTATAGAATACAGTCCAGTTATGGCGGAGCACACCAGGAGTCACAGCAACTTGGGAGGCTGAGGGAGGAGGATCACAAATTGTAAGCCAGTCTGGGAAATTTGTTGAAACTCTGTCTCAAAATAAAAACGGAGCTGGGCGCGGTGGCTCACGCCTGTAATCCCAGCACTTTGGGAGGCTGAAACAGGAGAATCACAAGTTCAAAGCCAGCGTCAGCAACAGCAAGGCACTAAACAACTCAGTGAGACCCTGTCTCTACATAAAACACAAAATAGGGCTGGGGATGTGGCTCAGTGGTTGAGTGCCCCTGAGTTCAATCTCCAGTACCAGAAATGAATGAATGAATGAATGGATGGATGGATGAATAAATAAATAAATGAGGGGCTGGGATTGTAGCTCAGCGGTAGAGCGCTTGCCTCGCATGCGTGAGGCCCTGGGTTCGATCCTCAGCACCACATACAAAGCAATAAAAGAAAGACATTGTGTCTATCAACAACTAAAAAAATATTTTAAAAATAAAAAAATAAATGAAATAAAATAAAAATGGTTGGGGATGTAGCTCAGTGGTAAAACACCCCTGGGTTCAGTCCCCAACCAAGAAAAGAAAAGAGGAGTTTATCAGAAACGTGCACTGTAAGCCCTGAGGGGGTCTGGAGCAGAGCGGGTGCATGCTTAGGACCTGGGCCCCTGCACATGGAGCTGTCTTTGGCACTTACCCTCAAGGGGAGCGTTGAGTTTCATCAGGCATAGACTCAGTTGAAGGCAAGAGTTAGGAGCTGAGAAGAAGGCTTGCAGTAAAACCTCTTTGGCCGGAGTGCAGATTGCGGGTGGGGATGAAGGGTGAAGTTGAATGTGAGGTTGGAGTGCACAGTGAGGGTCTTGGGCCCGATGGGCATGACTGCCACAAGGAAGCAAAGTTCTGACAGGGCAGGAGTGTGTGGGCGGGGGTGCACTGGGACCTGGCAGGGCAGGGACCACATCCTTCAGGCCAGAGGTGGTGCAGTCCTGTAGGGGGCCCTCAGCTGCCCATCCTCTTAATTTCAGAGCCTGGCGTCACAGGAATGCTCAAGAATATGCTGAGGGATGCCAGGGGACAGAGGATTGAGAGGGACGTGGAGCTTGTAGTATCCAGACAGATGGCAGGCACGTCTGGCCTCAGTTCCTTGGGCAGAGGGCTGCTGTCCTGTGCAAAGCAGTAGAGGCAGGGCCTCCTAGTGATCAATGGGAGCATGCCGTGGGCCACCTGAGTGTGAGTGGTGGCACAATGGCTCCCTCATTCAATGACCACTTGTCCAGTCACAGGCTGGCCAGGGACCCCTGGAAGAACCTGCAAGTCAGGATTATGAGGTGGTGTGTGCCTCATGGGGAGAGCACCAGCACCTTGAAGAACAGGTGGGACCTGCCTGGTGTGAGGCAGTCTGCAGGCCTCACAGCGGGAGGCAGCACAAAGTAGCTTATGCAGGGCAGGGGCCTCTGTGTACAGCCCTGGAGATGGGCACAGTGGGGGTCTACTGGCCTCAATGCAGAGGCCTTGAGGGGCGAGCGTGGCCTGTGGCTTTGTGCTCACGGGGGGAGGGTTGACTGTTGTGGCTGCAGGACAGGCGGGCTGCGTACAGCTGAACGTGGCCATTGTCCCCATTCCAGCTGCGTGAACGCGCACAGCCAGCAGCATGTGTTGGTGATGTGCGCCACTGCGTTCTACCTGATGGAGAACTACCCTCTGGACGTGGGGCCAGAGTTTTCAGCATCAGTGATACAGGTGAGCAGGCCTCCATTGTGCTCCTGGATGTGGGAAGGTCCTTGCAGGACCGTGCGGTGGGTCAGTGTGGACTTGGGGAGAGTGTGCACGAGCCTTTCCTCTTGTGCAGATGTGCGGGGTGATGCTGTCTGGCAGTGAGGAGGCCACTCCCTCCACCGTCTACCACTGTGCCCTCCGAGGGCTGGAGCGCCTCTTGCTCTCTGAGCAGCTCTCCCGGCTGGATGCGGAGTCACTGGTCAAGCTGAGCGTGGACAGAGTGAACGTGCACAGCCCACACCGGGCCATGGCGGCCCTGGGCCTGATGCTCACCTGCATGTATACAGGTGAGCAGTCATGAGGGCTGTGGGCTTGCCCAGGGCCACTGTGCCCAGCGACACGTGAGACAGGAGCAGGCTCACTTGAGGGACACAGGCTTCGGCCCCTGATATGCAGCACCTTTGGTGTTGCCCTGAGCCAGCCCTTCACCTTGCGAAAGGGGATCAGAACCCCCGTCTCTCATCCTTTGGATAAGCACTGGGGTGTCCATGCTGTTCCTGGTGATCTGTGGAACTCCTGCACACAGGGCAGTGTCTGTGCAGCCTTTGGGTTTCAATTGCATGACCTTCCATTGAGTGCTTTCGTTTCAGGAAAGGAGAAAGCCAGCCCTGGTAGAGCCTCTGACCCAAACCCTGGGGCCCCAGACAGCGAGTCTGTGATCGTGGCTATGGAGCGGGTGTCTGTTCTTTTTGATAGGTAAGAGGCGCAGCCCACCTGCCAGCCACGAACTGCCCTGGAGCCAGAGCCAGAAGCAGCTACCTGGTGCCTGCGTATTTACTCGACCTCTTGGCACCTTTCCCACGTTCCCACCAGTTTCCCTGACACACCCTGATCCTGGCTTGGGCTCTCCTGGTGAAAGGCCATCCTCAGACCCCGTTAGCACTGTGGTGCTAACCCCATGTTTGTCCCCCTCTCCTCGAGGCCTCAGGGATGGTACCTGCAGTCCTGGGCTGTGGCCTGGGTACTTGAATGGTCAGATGCTAGGAGGCTGGGCATGCAGCAATTAAAATGCCCTAACCCTGCTGCTCTTGGGAGGAGAGGAACCAGATGGAAGCAGGGTCTTTCTTGCCCTCAGGGGCCATGGGAGGGAGCAAATGGCACCCAGAAGCAGTGTTGGAAACGGCACCAGGAAGAGTAGAGGAACAAACAGAAGCATCTTTGAAAGCCATGAGGGGTGTGGCCTTCCCGCCCCAGACCTGTGCACTTTCGTTCAGTGCTAACTTGATCCACCAGCTCTGGAGAGTGGGTGGGGCCTTATCAGGCCTCTTCTCAAGAACAAGGCCCAACTGCTCCCCTCAGACCTCTTGGTCCGGGCAGAACGACAGGTCTGTGGCCAGTCGCCACACTTGCCTGGAGTCACTGCTCATTCCTGCCCGTGGGAAGTCACCTGGCTTTCCCAAGAGCAGTCTCTTTGAGGGACCTTGCATGTCCTCTCTCTCCAGACGAGGTGCTCTGCCCAGCTTGTTAGTGTCCATGTTGAATTTGGAATGAGCTTTGCAGCCACTGTTCCAGCACCGCCAGGCTCAGGGACGACTGGGTACATGCAGGTGCACGGCCAAGCCCCTGTCCTCAGGGAACTTACGGCCTGTTGCTGAGGAAGTAAATGCTGCAGTGAGCACAGTCCAAGCACTCAGCTGGCCACTGTCCAGCAGCCAAAGGGAGGTGCTGAGTGAAGCAACAGAATAGGACTCCGTCTCTGGGTCACTTCTGTGCTGCTTAGCCGGCAGTCGTGTGTGCCCTGGTGGGACCATCACAGATGCTGTCTTTTGGCCTTCAAAGGAGGCTACAGCAGGCAGACCCGGCTCTGCTGAGAGAACAGTCAGGGTCCAGAATGGGAAAGGAGAAGAAACTCCTGATTCAGGGCAATAGGATCCGTCACAGACCATTTTGATGTGGAAAATTCCCTTCTATAATGTTGCCACCCTGCCATCCCTTTGCCTGACGGTCACTCCCTTCTGCAAAGTCCACTCTGTGTGACTTGGAAGATTTGAGCCTTTACCTAGCAGCAGTCATCTTCACCATCCCTGTGAGGAGAACAAGTGGACAGCTGTGATTTGGCCTTTCTGCCTTCAAAATTCATGCCCAGGCTGCAGCCTGTGCCCCACTTGGAGTGTCCCTTCTAGTCAGGGGCCCTGGTTCCATGTTGGCTCTCCCAGGGCAGGTTTGGGGGGTTAGGGATCAGGTTGCATCTCTGTGATCCACTCCTTTCTCCCAGGATCAGGAAGGGCTTTCCCTGTGAAGCCAGGGTGGTGGCCAGGATCCTGCCTCAGTTCCTGGATGACTTCTTCCCACCCCAAGATGTCATGAACAAAGTCATTGGAGAGTTTCTGTCCAACCAGCAACCATACCCACAATTCATGGCCACTGTGGTCTACAAGGTGAGCTGTTTGGGGGACAGGAAGGGAGCAGGGAGTCAGCCCCAGACTTCCAATGGATTTGCCAGTAGGGCCAGGCTCCTCCCCTCAAAGATGACTGTGTACTGGGAGAACACACGCTGCCCTCATAGTGCCTGTCCCTGCACTCAGGTGTCTCGCTCCTTGCCAGGTGTTTCAGACTCTGCACAGTGCTGGGCAGTCATCCATGGTCCGGGACTGGGTCATGCTGTCCCTGTCCAACTTCACACAGAGAACACCAGTCGCCATGGCCATGTGGAGCCTCTCCTGCTTCTTCGTCAGTGCATCTACCAGCCCGTGGGTTTCGGCAATGTATCCTTCCCTGGTCCTCATGGCTGGGTTCCTGCCTGCTTCCAGGCCTTGCCTGTCCTAGGGCATCTGGGTTCAGTTTTGTTGAAAGCTTTGAAACGTCACCTTTGCAGAACCCCACAGATACCAAGGAGATGTTGACCCAGCCCCAAGAATGTAAAGCATCGACAGGGACACAAAACAGAAGGCCCAGGCATTTTCGAGCCAACCAGGGCTGCCCAGAGGGGCTGGTGTGTGGCAGAAGTGTTGTGGCCAGTGGAGGGGAGAGGAGTGGAGGGAGGGCAGCCTGGGGGTGCTGGGCTTTTCCTACACTGCTTCTCATTAGCTCTCATTGTGGGATGGCCCTCCCAGGGAGAGGCATAAGTAAAGGTCCAGCCCCCACCCCCTGACCCATCCTGCAGTGCTGGTGGCCAGGAGCTCCTCCTTAGGCAGCCCTCCCCCAGACAGACCACAGGAGCCTCTGACCAGCGCAGCCTCACCCCGTATGCCTGGGAGGGCTGGCCAGGCAGAGGCTCTCCCTGCCCTGAGCAGGGTACACAGGAGCACCGGCCACCAGCCAGCGCTGCCCAGGAGGCCTGGCCAGGTAAGTGCCGTGGCATAGAGTGCCAGGAGCGAGCACCTGCCTGCAGGGCTCCTGCCTCCTGGGCCAGCTCTGCCCACATCCCTGCCCTCTTGGGAGAGGGTTATAGGATATGCTGCTGCTGACACTGCATTCTAGGCTGCCCCTCGGCTGCTCTGGCCACCCTTGATCTTCCCTGGGCCTTGTGGAAGCCTGGTCAGGAAAGAATCTCCCCAGGACCACAGTGAGGCTGCCTCCCCTCGCTTTGCCAGCGTTCTCCCTTGACTCCTCCACTAGCCTCCCACACGTCGTCAGCAGGATGGGCAAGCTGGAGCAAGTGGACGTGAACCTTTTCTGCCTGGTTGCCACAGACTTCTACAGACATCAGATAGAGGAGGAGCTCGACCGGAGGGCTTTCCAGTCTGTATTTGAGGTGGTCGCGGCACCGGGGAGCCCATACCACCGACTGCTGACTTGCTTGAGAAATGTCCACAAGGTCACCAGCTGCTGAGAGCCTGTGGAGGCAGAGGCCCAGAGGAGGAGGCCACCAGGGCCAGAGCCTATGGCAGCCTGCACCAGGCACCCTGCTTCTGCCTTGTGTCCCGCGGGCAGCTGGCAGTGTGTGTCTGCCCTGTGGCAGCAGCTCCTGGCAGCACGGGTCCTGCACAGGGAGCACACAGTGCAGCAGGGTTGAGCCTGAGTCCTGTGTCACTGTCCTCACTGCAGCTGGTGCCAGTGCTTGTCGACCAGGTGTTTGTCTCTCTCCTAGCTGTCACCTGTCCCTCGTCACCAAGTCGCAGCTGCCCTTGTGTCCAGGATATAAGTCCTTGCCGTTGCAGGTTGGCCCTGAGCTACCCTGTCCCTTGAGTGGACGTGGCCAGAAACCTGGAGAGCAACCCACTCCAGGGCAACCTGCCCAGCAGGGTGCCTGCTCCCAGAGTCCAGCTGCATAGGCGCTGTGTTCCGTGGCAGGTGGGAGCTGGGGGTGCCAGACGCCCAGCGCCCTTCTCCCTTTATCTGTTTTCTTCTCAGGACTTAAAATTTAATTCTATCAGTAAAGAGGTTGATTTTGACGTAGATCTTCCTCTGCCCTTGTAAAGTGTGTGACTTGCGAGGCCTGTGCTGCATGTAACAGTGCCCGTGGAGTGGCGTCCCCCCCGGCCGCCAGGTCCCTCCCATGCCCTTCTCGCACCCGATAGCACTCGGTTGCACATGTCCCCGTTTTTTACACATTCACATCTGGTTGGAATGATAGTGGTGCTGGTATCCAGGTGTCCACAGCAAGAGTCCTCCCTGGGGCTGATGCTGAGGAGAGTTCTCCACCTACTCGTGAGGGCCATGGCTTCCCTGCCACCCTGCCTGGTGGTGAGTGGCCTCCATTGCATCCAGAAATGCTGGCTCCGACAACTGCAGCCCAGTCCCGAGCTGGCTCCGGGCTGTGGCCTGCTGGTGCTGGAGGTGCCGTCCTCTTGCTGCTTCTGCACAGTGGGGCCCAGGTGGGGGCCTGGCCTGGCAGCCTCATGGGAGTCTCTGAGTTATACTTTGGCCCCTCTTGGTCAAGAGCGAAGCTCAGTGTTTTGGCAACTGTAAGACATCTCTTCCCCTTTCTCACATCATGCATGGGACCCTTTCAGCCCAGGAATAGGGCTTGATCTCAGGCAGGATGAGATAGTAGGGAGGGAAAGGTCAGTGACTGGTCAGCTCCACATTCTTGTCAGCTACCACTCCTGTCACAGGCCCTGGGTCCCTGAACCAGCTTCATGTTTCCAGGCCAAAGTAGCCAAACTGTTGAATGAAAACCCTGGACAGTGGAGTACCCTTGGCTCACTGGCATGCTTTGGGCTCTCTGCTTGCTGCCTGGCCATGCCCAGGTAGGTGCTTTGCCCCCGACCCCCCAGGAGGCAGGCATGGCTAATCTGGTGTCAGCTGTGCTAGTTGGTTGCTCTTGACGGTTGGTGTTTGAGGTGTTTACTGTGGTAAGTGGGGATCGTTTGGAGATGTTCTCTAGTCTGCAGAGGAGGAGGGATCTTTCAGTCTGTGCAGTTAGTTGACTGCACATCAGTCTGTGGGATGCTGTCTTGAGACCTCTGAGCCTTCTGTCCCTCTCGTGTGAAGGGCTGCCAGGATGCAGGCTTGCATGACATACTGTGCACCAGGGGAGTCCATAGGAGCCACTTGGCAGCCTCAGCCACCAGCCCCAGCAGAGGCCTCCCCATGCTGGAACCAGCCCATTCTGGTGCCAGGGCAGCAGAAAGGGTAAAAATGGGTCTGGTTTTGGAGGAAGGAGGACCTTAAGGAAAGCTACAGAATCTTTATGACAAGTAGGAAAGTCACCAGTTCTCCCTTAGTGATTTGGGCCTCCCATCTCTCATCCCAGCTTCCCCTAGAAAGCCACCTAGAGTTGTGAACCATGGGAGATCTCCGCCTGCCCCAGGCTGTTCAGCAGCTGTGTGCAGATGTACTGGAGAGGGACTCAGCTCCTGGCTAGATGTTTACATTTGTAAGAAGTAGCACTGTGAATGTGACATTTGGGGCCACGCCCTTGGGATTCTTACCACTGGGTTCTACAAGGTTTAGTTGGCCACCTCCACATTTACTCTGTGATCTGAAACCCAGCTTTGGCGACAGATGCAACCCAAAGACCTCCCTGTGTGTGCAGAGATGCATAGAGTTCGTAAGAAGTGGTCACACTGCAGAGGTGTGCGTGTCCAGGCACGCGTCCAGACCCGTGATTTTATTTACACACACACTTTGAGACAAATATGCAAGGCCTCCAAGAATGCCGCGTTTGTTCTGCCTGGAGGTGGACCTTTCTTAGACCTGCCGAGGAATCGGCATCTTTGCTCCAGCCCCTCGAGTGGAACTCGGGGAAAGTTCTGCTGCAGGAAGCCACCCACCCTGTCAGCTCTGCAGAAGGCTCGCACTTCATCAAACTCCTCCTGATCTGCAGCTTTCCAAATGTTGTTGAAAGTGTCATTTTGATTGTTGAGGTTGGGGGGGGGGGTATTTTCCTGCTGGTACTATCAGGAAAGATTTTAATGAAACCAGGGTAGAATTATTTGGCAATGCACTTACGCATGTTTCTTTTCCAAAAATGTGCCTCCCTTCCACTGATGGCCCCATACAGAGGTGACTTTCCAACTGTCAAGGGCCCTCTACTGTTCTCTGGTTTTGGCCTGCACGTGTGCCCTTCAGGAGGAAAGACTGGAGTGGAAACACCTCCAGACACCCAGAATGTAGCGTCAGGGAAGGCTCCATCTCCTCAAGGACCCTTGCGCTGACGGGGAGCTCCTCCAGTGGAGCTGGAATAGCCCTGCCCTTGAGCTCTGCTGGTGGGTCTCGCAGCAATAAGTTAGCTCACGCCACGGCCCCCTGGGCCAAGCTCCCCAATAAGGGGGTCTGGAGTGAGTTTAGCTCTGTATGTTTGTGGGGGTGGAATTCATTTCCTCTTGTTACCCGTGAGCATCCTTCCTAGCAACTGGCATCCTTGCTTGGGCTTTGTCCCTCCCTCCTTCTGTGCTGCATGCCCAGGACCATAGCCACTAGCCTGGATGAACTCAGAGCTGCCCTCTGGGCAAAGACAGACCTCGAGCTGCCGAGGCTGAGTGGACGGTGTGGGCTGGCACAGGTGAGAAGAGGACTCCCCACTGGGACTGGAGCTGCCAGGAAGGAAGGACTTGTTCCGAGAGCCATGTGACAACTGAAAGCGATCTGGAAGGTTCCGGGCCGTCTTCCTCTTGTGCCTGTCATGCTTTATTACCGTCCAGGGAGCCCCTTCCCTCTGCCCCAGACTGGATGGAGGGACTTGCCTGCAGTGGTTTGTTTCCCATCTAGGGCCTCCCACTGGGCCTGCTATTCATGCCGTGGGCTCCACTGGGCCAGCAGGGCAGTGATGGGCCAGTCCCGGAGCCCAGCCCAGACCTGACTGCACTGCTGGGAGGAAGGACTGATGTGAGATGTATATTTAAATTTTTTAAACTGCTGCAAAAATTGTACATCCAAATTAAAGGAACAATGAAACCATTCACAGTCGCTGTGTGAGGCCTGCTTTGCTCATTGAGAACCTGCTTTCCAGGGTTGAGGAAACTGTCCCTCTCTTCTCCAGTGGCCAGGTTCCGACAGCCTCCCAGCAGTCACTGGGCACTGTGGAGCCAGGTCCGCATGTGTGGGGTGCTTCCTGTGGGGTGTTCACAGGCCATGGTGCAGGCGGCATCCCTGCCTGGCAGACAGGACTGCTAAGGCTCTGGTGGTTGGTGGCATCGCACGCCTGGTGTGTCCCTGTGTCTGCTTCCACAGTTGCTTCAATCCACTGGAGGAAGGGGGGTGGTAAGAGCTGTGTCCTCACACGACCTTGCTTTGGTGTCCCCTCATGGCCCCACTGGCCCTTTTGCCCCCTTGGTCAGTGATGCCCTGGTCTCCTGTCCCAGCTGGACCCTGTTGCCCCCTAACACAGCTGTTCTTCCCACGCCTGGCCTAGCCTGGCCACCATGTCTGCAGTGCCCATCCCAATCTTCTTAGCTTATAAGTCCTTCCCATTTGAAATTCCTCCTCCCCCAGGAACTGCTGTGCTCACCAGGGACTCTTCTTGGCTGGGGCTGAGCCACCTCGGGAGCCTTGGTGATCAGTGTTGTGAGCTTGGGTTGTGGGTTGTTCTGGGCAAGATGTAGAGTCAAACTCGTGGTCCCCAAAGGCCCATCTGGTTCCAGCTGTCAGGAGTTGTGCATCTGTTCCCCAGGAGAGACCACAAGGGCCACTCTTCTCCAGACCGACTGCACCTGCATGTTCCAGGAGGCATCCCCTTTCCTAGCACAGGGTAGTGAACGGCAGCCCGAGGGCCCGGTGGGTGACCCCACCAAGTTTGATTCTCCTCTCAGTTGCGCCAAGCGTTGGATGGAACTCCCTGAAACTCGGTGACAACTTCAGGGCCCCTGATGGCCTCACCCTTTGGAGCTCCCTAAGTTCTGGTCATTTCAGGGAAACCAAGCACCCTTTTCTTCACTGAACCACCATTGTTGGGCTGAAAACAGTAAGAGCCTTGGCGTACCTGGCATGGCTGGTGTTTCCAGAAAGGAGTAGGGTCCAGACCAATGGAGAGGAGCAGTGAGCCCCCGTGTGTGCACCGCCTGAGAAGAACCTGCCACCACGCTCCTCTTCCTCACCAGAGCGTGCCCTGCCCATCTGCCTGTGGGAGCCCTGGGGAGCAGGACTTGGAAGTGCTGGGGATCGCCCTCTCTGCCTCCAGTGGCACCCATTTCCAGCTGCAGCTGGCTTTGTTCCAAAAAGCACTCTGAAGTAGCTTCCCAAAAGAGGGAAACTTTCTAACCCTGCCCAGTGGATGAGCAAAGTGGCCAGAGCAATTGGGCCCTGCCTCGGCATGATGTGACACAGCCAAATCAGGACAGGAAACCCTGCTTGGGCAGCACAGTAATGGGGCCCAAGTCTGGTGTGCAAGCAGCATGATCCATGGTCCAGGGGCCTGTGGACAGAGGGTGCCCACCCCTTTGGAGTCTGCAAGACCTTCCTGGAAACCACATACATCTGCTGTTCCCACAGCCCTGCAGCCCCACAGCCTGCTCTTCTCTCCCTGTCACAGTCAAGCAGGGCCAAGGCTTTCATTCCCATGTGGGAGATGGGCATTTGACCCTTGGGTACCTGGTAGAGCTGTTAGTTCAGGGAAGGGACCTGTCTATTGCAGAAGAGAGCTGAAAGTTGAGGGTCTGGATTCCTTGTTGGCATGAGGAAAGGGTGGCAATGCCCAGCATGAGCCAGACCCACAGGCTCTGTACCTTCCACCCTGGGGCAGGCAGTTGGGCCCCAGGAGCGGCTGGGACTAACCAGACCTGAGGTGGATCTGACCCTTCTTACCCGCCACTATTGGTTCACCTCTTCCCTCCCTCTGCAGAGCAATCCAATCTCCTCAAGTGCTCAAGGGTCCCTGGCCTAGGCCCTTCCAGGGACCACATTCACACACCCCACCACACCCACACACTCCAAGTGCTTCCTGGCCTTTGCTGAGTCCTGAGTTCTTCAACCTCCAAATTATTCTCCCCATTAGCTTACAGGTAGTTGTTCCTGGCAAGAGCCTGGCATCGGTGGGCTACTCACTTCTGCTCTGGGCTTCACATGGGCCAAGCCCTGTTGTTCCTCTGGTCAGGTCTGGCTTCCCGCAGGCCACCAGGACAGGCAGAGCCCATACCTTAGATGCTAAGTGAAATGTGACTGTGGGCTGGGCCCAGGCTCCTCCCATAGAAGGAAAACCAGAAAGTGTGGGCCTTGCCTATGCACAGCAGGACCAGTATGGACCTGTGCCCTGTGCCTGTGCCTCCTAGGGATGCTCCAGCTGAGGGCTAACCTGCACCCTCTCCCTGCAGGTGCTGCTGGGTGCCTAGCCCTAGGCCCTCTGCCTCCTGATCCCACAGTGACTGAGGGTCCCAGCAGGCCATGCAACTCTGCCAAGGTATGGAGACCCTCCCCTTGGGGGACAGATGGGGCACCTTAGGCAGGGACAGCTGGGGGCTTGGCCTACCGGCCATGACCAGCTCAGTCCATTCTTGTCCTTGGGGGTTCAGGCAAGAATGCTGCTTCAGGAAGTGGCCCCAGAGAACACCCTGTCCAGGGCTTCCAGTGCACCCTAAGTCTGAGAAGAGAAGGGGAAGCCCACCCCCACCACTTGGAAGTGCCGCCTGGAGGGTGGTGCCACTACGGGGAGCTCCTGCTGGGCTGGCTCTGCACCCTGTGCCCACTGGGGCTCAGGCAGACTGAGGGTGCAACTGCCTCTGTAGAGCAGTCTGCAGGACTCTGAGTGCCAGCAGCTGTCCCTCAGCAGGACAGTATACCAGGCCTGCTCTGTGCCCTCCAGAAGCTCTGAGGAGGTTCACAGAAGGGGCTGGGAAATGGCAGAGAGCCCTTTGCTGCAGGGCCTTGAAGGGTCTGTGGCAGAGCCTTGCCATCCAACCAGTTCCCGTCCTTCCCACTGCAGAGATGAGGAAACAGGTGGAGGGACAGTGTTGAGGACGGTCTTGTGCGGGTCAGTGGAGCGGACTCAAAAATTGCCTTCCTGGACCGCAGTTCCTGCCTGTCCATTTCTCCCTGTGTACCGGGAGGTGCTCAGGGTCAGCCCCACCTCTGCCCTTGGAGAAAGGCAGTGGGGTGGTCCCCAGCCTTCCTCAGAAGGGCCAGACCCTGTATCTGTGGAGGGGCTTCCTGGAGGACTGGGCCTTCTGGGCCCTCTGTGAACGCTCCTGAGAACTCTGGGAGCTGGACACTAGGGGGCAGCAGCGAGCCATCAGGCCAGCCGTATGGCCGAAGATGATTGGGATTAGGTCCCTCCTGGGTGCCCCTAAGGGAGGAGTGCAAGAGTCGTGAACCTCCCTGGGAAGCACTGCCACAGCCAGATGGTAGGGACAGTGTTCCTAAGTCTCTAGATGACTTAGGGCTCAGAGAAAGGGCATCAGCTGGGCCCTAGAGCTGATGGTAAGGCCAGACAGTACCTGGATCTGTGAAGGGGGTACGAAAGCTCTGGGGCTCTCCCGTGCTAGGCAGTACAGTGGGGTCAGGCACTCCAGCTGCCCGCCTCCCAGGGTCACCTGTGTGCAGAGACTGCTTTCTCCAGGCTCAGCTCCTCCTGACTTTGGTCAACATTGCCCTGCTGTTTCAGCCTGGGTGCCAGGGGTCAGACAGGACCAGCAGTGGTGCATTGGGCCAATGGACATCGAATCAGGCTGGGCACTATGTCCACCATGGGCTGTCCAGCAGAGGGGCCTTGAGCTCCATGGAGTCTCATTTGGTTTTTACTTTATAAATGTTGGACACTGGGACACTGAGGTGACACTTTCTCTCTGCAGACCCCCTAGTTCTACCACTCCTGCCTCCTCTCTTCTGAGGCTGAGGTCCCTGCCCACCCCTCCTGGAAGTTCAGTCCCTCAGCCCCAGAGAGACAGAAACCCACTCCTGGGCTGGCCTGCACTTGCCTTTCCATACTGCACTGCCTGGTGACTGGTGTGTCCTGCCTGTTGGCACACTCCAGGCTGGACCCTGTCTTGCTGCCCTTGCCCCACCGAGCTCTTTCCAGTGAGTGTCCTCTGAATGTTTCCAGGTTTCCCAGCGGCTCTTCCTCATCAGCACAGGACTTGCCTTCACTATCCTGTGCTGTCCCCCAACCCAGCCTGTGCTGAAGGTCAGTGTCCATGTGCCCCTGACCTGCACTGTGAGCAGGGCTTGGCTCTGACCAGCCTGGGTTCCCAGTGCCCACATGACCTGAGGCCCAGGGTGTTGGATGGGTGGAGCAAGAGAAGCCAAGAGCCTATGACAGGAGAGGCAGTGTCTCTTGAGACCCCCAGCCCTGTGCTGTCAAAGGGCTGGTTCTCAAGACCAGGGACCCAGCCTTACTTCTGCCTGACAGGGCCCTCCTAAGGAAAGGTGAGAGTCTCTCAGCCAAGGAACCCCCGGCACCAGCAGCCGCTTTATCAGATCAGCACTGGAGACCCCAGTCTCCCTGTCTGCCTGTCTCTCCTCCCTCCCCCCCATCCCCATCACCCCACCTCCATTTTGAACATCTTCTCACTGCCCATTCTGGGCTTCACTCCCGGCCTGTGTGAGCCCTGGGGGGCTGAGGTGGGGGCTGCCGCCTGGACTCCACCCTTTGGGAGCCTAGTCAGCACAGCTTGAACTCTCTGCATGGCCCGAGGGCCAGGCGATGAGCAGACAGGGCTGGACGTCTGGCCACTGGGTTTGGGCCCTGCCCGTGGCTCTCTGCAATATTGATGGCCCGTCAGCATGGCCCTGATTCCTGCGCTTTCAGTTAAAAGGTTTCTGTTGTTGTAGCTTATGCAGTTGCTCTGTTGCTATGGAAACGTGACATCAAAATGACGTTTCCCGTTTAAAAGCTTTTAACTAAATTCCTGCCTGTCAGATGTAGGCCCCATTTTGAGCGCGGAGCTGCCTCGAGCGAGCGAGCGCGGTGCCTCCCGCCCATGGTGCGCGGGACGGGCCTGGGGCCCCACCTGAGCGCCATCCTTCACCCCACAGGTGCCTCCAGCATGGCAGCAGCCGAAGTGCCCAGCTACCTTGTGTCTCCTCAGACAGAGAAGCACCGGCGGGCCCGCAACTGGACGGACGCTGAGATGCGCGGCCTCATGCTCGTCTGGGAGGAGTTCTTCGAGGAGCTGAAGCAGACCAAGCGCAATGCCCGGGTGTATGAGAAGATGGCCAGCAAGCTGTTCGAGATGACCGGTGAGCGCAGGCTGGGTGAGGAGATCAAGATCAAGATCACCAACATGACCTTCCAGTACAGGTGGGCACCTCGGGATGGGAGGCGTGCAGCCCGGCCAGGGAACCCGCCTGTCACTTAGGCCCATGGGGAGAGACGTCTTTCAGCAACCACCTGTGCAGCCTCCCACTGGGAAACAGGGAACCTGAGGCCCAGAGAGGGCAGGAAGCTGGTCAGGAAATCTCAGGGTGGCCGAGCTGGGTCTGGACTGGGTGCTGGGCCACAGCTCCAGAGACACACGCTGGACCTGTTCACTGCCCACCATGCCTCACAGGTGGGCACCTCATGCAGGCATCACTCACCAAAGCCGTCTTGTCCTGGCCAGGGTCAGCAAGCTGTCAGCTAGACTTGGTTCAGACCACCCATCCACAGCCCCCAAGCACAGCAGCGTGTCAGGTCCCCTGTACAGTAGGAAAGCTGAGGCCAAAGTGAGGAGGCTCAGCTCCTGGGCCTGTCTGTCCTGACACTCGGAGACTTTGGGCATCAACAGAGCCCCTGCCATGTATCCAGCTCAGAGCTGGCCTCAGGATGGGAAGAAGGGTGTTTAGATTGATGTTGGAGACCCCAGAGTGCCCAGACAGTGCCCAGCTCATGGGCAGGCGCTCGCTTGTGGAAGGAAGTGGAGTCCAGCCTGGCCTGTGGACTCCCTGACTGGGAGTCTTGTGGCTTGGTCCTCATCTCTGCCACCATAACATCCCAGACTGGCCGTTCCTGGCCTATAGCTGGAGGGGAGCCTGGAGGGACTGCAGGGTAGGGGGCCAAAGATGGCTCCTAGGCCTGTGGTAGCTCTGGCATCCAAAAGGGGGCAGCTGTGGCCCTATGCCCAGGAGCGCATGGTGTGTGGGGCCCGGCCCAGCTGGAGGCTTGTGGGTGAGCATGAGGAGGGCCTCGTGAGGACACAGGTCACAGCAGGAGCTGAGAGCACTGGCCCTATGGTGGCCTGTGCAGGCTGGGCCTGGAGCTGCCTGAGAGCCTGCAGTATCCCAGGGTGGGAGGCACTGTCTAGGAGGAGGCTCGCGGAGGTTCTGGGGACATCGGGCAGGTGAGGTCTGCTGGCCGGGATGCTAGGGACAGAGAGCACCCTGCAGGGGTGAACACCTTAACCTTAGGAGAGCACTCCACATGAGAGATGAGTCCCACCTCCCCTTACAGGTGGAGAGATGTGCCTGGAGGAGAGCCCCACCCCTGTCCTGTGGCCCTGACTGCCCTGGGAGCTGTGAAGGGGCCATTAGGACCATGGATCAAAGGCCATGAGGCTCTGGTTCCAGTTATGCTCTTATGGCCCTAGAAGGAGCCCGTCTGGAGCCTGTCCCTGTCCCAGCCTGTTTCTGACCCTTAGCACTGGCCCCCCACCAGGCCTAGGAGCTGAAACCACAGTCCTGTAGCTGGGGTCTTTGGCATCAGAGTCACCTAGCATAGGTGATGTCAAACTTGAGCCTCGGGGGCAGGATGTGAGGGAGTCTGGTGTCTGCTAGGGCAGGCATGGGGACAGCAACTTGTGGCCTGGCCAGCCTGGCCTTCCTGGTCCCCACAGCTCCTGTCCACATGCCTAGTGAGGCAGGGGCTCTGGGGGTTGGTGGGAGGCCATGTTGGCTATCTTCCCAGACTCCCTCTGTCTTCAGGAGCAATGTCCCTGGCCTCCAGTTGGTGTCTGGCTGTGCTCTTCATTATTTCTCCTGAAAGCCTTCCTCGGAGTCCCCGGGGAGAGAACGTCTCCACTCCTGGAGGCAGTGTGATACAAGGAAGCCCAGGAGGGGAGGGTACAGCAGCGGGGTCCTGCCAGCCCCTGAGGTGCCAGGCGTGGGTGCACAGCTCTATAACACACACAGCACATGCCCACGTCCCCACGGCTGCTCTTGAGGAAACTGAGGCCCAGAGCAGAGGAGGGTCTTGACACATAGTCCATAATTGGCCAAAGCTTTGGCTGGGTGACTAGATCTCTCTATCTACTCCCAGCCTCCCCACAGCAGAGACTTTTTTTTTTTTAACAAGAGCTCTTTACATATTAAGGTTGTCAGGCTAGGGAAGTCGGAGAAGGTGGCTGAGTTCTGTGCAGCATGATTTGTTGAAATACCATTTGGGGCCTCCCATGCTGGGAGCAGACTCTTCTCCATTTCTCTGCAGAGTGGGGTAGCTTAAATGGGTCTCTGGAGGAGCCCGGATAGAGGCTTGTGTGGGTACCAGATGCAAACCTTGCCTTTCTGATGACCCAAGAGTGGATTGACGGTACTTCCACTGCCAAGAATACAGGTCAGCCTGTGTCCTGCCTATGATCTGTCCCTGGCTTTCCACAGAGGCTATTCCACTTGGTGGAGGGAGGCTGGGTCCTGAGGAGCCTCCTGCTGCAGCTGACTGGTACCCACACCCTGATCAGCAGCCCTTTCCGTGTGCCTGTTTGCTGGGCGTGACTCATGCAGCCTCATGGTCTCTAGTGCCCAGTGTGAGCAAAGCCACACCCTGGCAGAGGACCTCCTGTGGGAAATAGTGCCATGCCCCTTTGCAGGGATGGGCCCTGGCATCAGGGTGCTGGTGGCTTAGACCTCAAGGGTCAGATGAGCGTTGACAGACATATGAGGAGACCCTGGACCTGGTGGGCAGAGCTTCCCCTACCCACTCCACCCTGTAGCATCTTCCTTGGCCTGGCCAGAGCTGCCCAGCTGCCCTGAGGCCTCATCTCCCAGCCCTCACCTCCCAGCGGATGGCGGAGGTCCAGGGGCTTGCTGGGCCTCTCAGATGGGCAGGGCCACACTGTGCAGACCCTTAGCCCAGAGGCCCTGCCCCACTGCCTCTGGTCAGGCTGCAGATTGTAGAGCTGGATCCAGGCTGCTGAACAGGCAGCAGCACCAGCTTAGAGCCCCACATGGCCTCCTGTTAGGTGCAGCCGAGTGTGATAATGGAGCCTGGCCTCCTGTATGCCAGGCACCAGGCATGGTTTTACTAAAGCTTCCTTTCAGCCTTGAGGGGTTTACTCCTTCATCCCCATTTTACTGATGTAAAAGCAGAGGCTCAGAGAGGTTAATGAACCTGTCCAAGTTCACACAGCAGTGGAAGAGACAGGATATAGACTCAGAGCTGTGGATGCTTCAGCCTGTGCTCTCACGGTCCTCTCCCTGAGGTGTCCACTCTAGAAAACCGTGACTGTCACGCTATGAAACCTTATTAGTATGTTTGTATCATATAACTTATTACAATATTTTATTATTACTGGCTAAACTATGTAAAAAACACTATGTGTTCATTGCTGTTAGAAACTACAGAAAAGCAGAGAGAAAGCAGGAACTAGCCCCAGGTTCCCAGCAACGAGTACGTCCTTGCCGATGTGAGGGCGCGTGCTTCCCTTTTCACGTCTGAAGCAGGTCCTGAAGCCTCGCTTCTTCCCAAGTCCAGTGTCGCCTGCATCCTGGGCCTGGCCGATTTTGCTGGGGAGGACCCTGCTGGCTAAGAGTGGCTCCTGCCTGATCCGGCCTGGCTCTCCCTGGGGTCCCAGAGCCCCTGTGCCCCTCTGCCAGGGGCCGGGCGGGCTGGCTGGGACCAGCTGCTTCTTACCTTGGCTCTTATGTCTCTCGTTTCAGGAAATTAAAATGCATGACAGATAGCGAGTCCGCCCCGCCGGACTGGCCCTATTACCTAGCCATTGATAGGATTCTGGCCAAAGTCCCCGAGTCCTGTGAGGGCAAACTACCGGACGGCCAGCAGCCGGGGCCCTCCACGTCCCAGACCGAGGCGTCTCTGTCGCCGTCCGCTAAGTCCACCCCTCTGTACTTACCGTATACCCAGTGCTCCTACGAAGGCCGCTTCGAGGACGATGGCTCCGACAGCTCCTCCAGCTTACTGTCCCTTAAGTTCAGGTAGTGTGTGCTCACCTTCCTTCTCCGACCAGGTGCCTCGCCCCGTCTCTGTCCACCCCAAGCAGCATCAGGAGTCCAACGGGGCAGAGCAAGGGGCTGGGAGTGGCGAGGGCGCCGGCTCTCCTGGTGTGGTGTCCTCGGCAGAGGTCGCGGTGCATGCCTGCCTCCAGGGCCAGGCCAGCCTCTGACCGGCAGGGCGGTAGTGTCAGTCGGCAGATGGGCTCCCCACCCGGCTCCATCACTCTAGCTGCCTGGAAAGTTCCTTGACCTCTCTGGCCTCAGCCTCCCTCCTGTAAAATGGGGATAAGTCAGTGTTTTCCTCAGAGGGCTGCCAGGAGCATCAGGAAAGAAGACAATCCTGGCCCCAGCTGTGCTCTCCCTGTCCACCCTGGGTTCCCCCCTCCCTGCCCCTGCAGGCACCAGCAGGCGCTCTCAGCACTAAGAAGGGACTGAGCTGAGCCTCCAGAGCAGTAGGCGGGCCTGTCCCCTCGTCACCACGCACTCAGTATAGGACTGTAAGCCACAAGACCAGCCTGCAGGATGCTCGAAGCTGCTGGCAGCCAGGCTGTGTCCAGGAGAGGCGCCCTGTGGAGGAGGGGCTGGGGTGCCCAGAGCAGCCGTTTATGAGAAGGGGATGTTTCGGATGGACTTTCAAGGTGTAATAGAAGTTGATCAGTTGACGAGAGCAGGGAGATGTGGCCTTGAGTCACAGTCTCTCCTCGTACCCTTGTCTTCAAGTCTGTCTGGTGGCAGATGGGGCAAGGAAGTCATCTCTGAGGAGGGTCCCTCCAGCCAGCATCCCCAGTGCAGGGAGCTGCTTCTCAGTTCACCCAGTGCCCTCCCTGGAGGGAACTTCTCATTGAAGATCCCAGACAAAAATGCCTTTCTGCAGCCAGACCCAATTAGCACAAGGCCTGAAGTTTATGGCCAATTGTTCCCATGGATTATTGAGCCCAGTTCCCAGACTCCGCTGCCCCAGGCACCACGCAGGGTGGGATGGGGCCCCATTCTCCCACCCCCAAGGCTGGCTGGTCACCTACTCTGCTCAGAACACAGCATACAGGCTGGGGACAGGCAGGCACCAGGGCAGGGCCTTGGGGTCTGGTGGGCTTGGTAGCCCCTTGCTCTCCAGCAAGGGCTATTAACCAGCAATGCTTGCCATCCCAACAGCAGAGTATCAGTGGGACAGCCGCGGGGCTGGGCTGCCTGGGAGGAAGCCTACATTCGCTGTGGCTGTCTGTCCTCCTGTCTCCCTCCCTCAGGCATGCTGTTCCTCTCTCCATGCTGCTGGGAGCAGGAGGGGTCTCAAGCCTCAGGCCCCTCCTGCTGGGACAGTCTCCAGCTTCCCTGTAGGAGCATGGAGGGCACACAGGGCCCAGCACCCCCACGCCTAGCCTCCATCTCTCCCTGGGGGCTGGGCCTCGTGCCTGTCCAGCTCAGGGGGCTCGGTGCTCTCATGGCTGTGCACCCCTTCGCAGCCCAGAGCACCCTACCCTCCCCAGACCATGGGGTATAGACCATCATAGGGGTTGCCTGTGGGTTCCTAAGGCCGGGGTGCCTCTGGCCCCATTACCTGCCCACTGTCATGGTGGGTGGGCTCCAGCCCCTCCCCACATGCATGGGCTTGTGAGGCCTGAGCCAGGGGCTCTGCTGCCTAGGGCCTTGGAGACACCACTTGTCCTACAGGGTGGGCGGGGGTCTGTGAGCCCTGCCACAGGCTCTGGCCAGCAGTCCACAGCAGCGCTCCTTGCAGGTCAGAGGGGCGGCCCGTGAAGAAGCGCAAGGTGCAGAGCAGCCATCTGCAGAAGAAGAAGCTGCGGCTGCTGGAGGCCATGCTAGAAGAGCAGCGCAGGTTGAGTCGCGCCATGGAGGAGACTTGCCGCGAGGTGCGCCGCGTGCTGGACCAGCAGAACATCCTGCAAGTGCAGAGCCTGCAGCTGCAGGAGCGCATGATGAGCCTGCTGGAGAAGATCATCGCCAAGTCCAATGTCTAGGCCAGGGTGTGGACTGCCAGGCGGCAGCCAGGGCCACAGCTCAGGCCCACCCCAGCAGGGTCCTGCAGAGGGGGCAGGCTTCCACCCAGCCTCCGTGGGCTGCCCTTGGTGGGGATGTCCCTGATGAGGACCCCACAGGCCCTGGGCGACCATGAGACCCCCATCTTCAGCATTAATGTCCTTCCTTGGACACAGGCCAGTGACTCTTGGGTCACTCCTAGTAAGAGTGTCCTAGAACTTACCTTCCAGGGTAGTCCTATCAGTGATACCTGAAATGGCTTTTGATATTAAATGTGTACTTTTGATTACTGCCTGGAAGCAGAGCTCACTTTCTCTGGCTTGGAAGGGCCACACCAGGTTGATCTGTCCTGCAAAGGAAAGCAAATGGAGATGGGGTGGGCAGGTGCCCATGTGAGCTCTCCTGAAGGGTGAGGGAGGGGACCCTCCCTCTGTGGATCTGTTGCATCTGCCCTAAGGTACCTCTGACCTCAAGGCACATGGTGGCCTTTTATTCATCTGTTTGGAACACCAGATGTCACCTCTGCCTCCTTAGTAACAACACCAATACAAGTAACAGGCCTGCTCACGTGCCCTGCCCTGCTGATGTTCTGGACCCTGGAGGTCCTCTGGTAATGAGCTCCCGCTGCAGTCGGCAGAGCAACAGCAGCAGACTGGTTAACGCTACAAGGGAGGTTGGCGAGGGTGAGGAGCCAGAACTTGGTGCCAGGAGGATGGTCTGCGCAGTGAAGAGCCAGGGCAAACACGCAGAGGTAGGGGGTGGCCAGAGCAAGCCAAGGCAGGTAGTTACCAGCAGCTGGGTTGCCTGGGCCACGAGCCCACAGGGAGGACTGCTGGTGTTTTCCAAGCATATTTTGAGTTTTCAGCTGCTGCAGCTCTGAATCTAACACCTGGGGTCAGAGGGCTTGAGGGCTTGAGATTGCTTCCCTGTCCTTCCCGGATGGACAGGCAGGGCTCTGTGGTGGTGGGTCAGCAGGCAAGTGACATGATTTGTGTTATAATTTAGAAAAGGACTCTCCAAGCGCGGTAGTACATGCCAGTGATCCCAGCAACTTGGGAGTCTGAGGCAGGATGATCACAAATTTGAGGACAACCTCAGCAATTGGTGAGACTCTGTCTCAAGATAAAAGGGGCTGAGATGTAGCTCAGTGGTAGAGTGCCCCTGGGTTCAATTTCCAGTACCAAAAAAAAAGTCTTTCTGGCTACTGGTGAGCAGACTGCTAGAGACAGGAGTGGAGGCAGGCTCTGCCAGGCAGCTGCCACTGTGATCTTGGTGTGAGACCATGAGCTTTCCTGACCCTCTCATAGACCTGTAGGTCAGCCAGGCAAGGGAGTGGTGGGGGGTCTTTGGCAGGTGTGGGAACAGCCGAAGGTCAGGTGGTATGGAGGCCAGCCCAGGCTGACTGGTAGAGGTGGCCTGGGTGTTCTGTGCAGAGCAGACAAGCAATTTCCCAGGCCCTTTTGCTGTGGACTCGCTGCTGTGCTTTGGGGTGTCTGGGGAATGTTCCACCAGCCCTGTTCCAGAGGCAGTACAGCACTTGCTAATAATCTGTAGTGTTAATGTTCCCATCAGAGTCATTTTCCAGCTGCAAATGTGATGTCGCTGCTTCTCTAGCCAGGGAGAGATTCTTGTAGGCCAGTGCAAGCAGCTCCAACTATTTCCTGGAAAGCAGTGGGGTGACACCAGAAGATGGAAGACTCAGAGATGTCTAGTCGGAGACCTGAATTTGGGAGCCTGCCTTGGCTCGTTGGGAGCTCGGGTACCAGTCTGTGAGACGCAGCTCCAAGAATTCATGAAATAATCATTTCGGTTCCTGCTCAGTACTTATGTAGCCCTCGGTGCTGAGGACTAACCATGGACACCCAGTGACCTGCCCATGTGCAGCCTGCCCTCCAGCTGCTGACCACTGAGGCTGGCCAGCAGCTCCCAGCGACCGGCCATGGTCCTGAGCCTCACCACGGAAGAGCAGCTTGAAACCTTCAAGAGGGAGCAGTGCCAGGGAGGGCGCCAAGAGCAAGCCCTGACCTCCTGTGCCCACAGGGTGGCTAAGCCCGCAGGCTCCTGCAACAGATGGCAGACAGAGCTTCTCTGTTACACTTCAGAACCCTCTGCATGTCAGAATCTGGCCACCACACACTGCTGCTTCAGTCCTGCTGGGTTGGTTCCAGGACCATATTAACATCCTTGGGCTTATATTCAGAAGGAGTCTCTGCATCCTTCTTCCCGCTGTCTGAGCAGAGTCTGAGGCTCCTGCTCAGTTGCACCAGGTGCTACCTGCTTCCCACAGCTGGAGCAGAGTACTTGAAGGTCATGCAGGACTTAACTGTCCAGTACCCAGGCCTGCATCTTCCACAGTGTGCCCATGGCACTTTTCAATCTTCTTTGGTTGTTGGTCCACTAAGGAGAAGTCTGTCAGCAAATGCTATAATGTCAATAAGGCTCAGCAATGCAGCATGTCAACACTGAAGCTCAGTCAGGAATGGGCAGACGTCCTCACTCCCCCTTTGTTAGTTAATGTTGCTATGACATTTATAGCAAATGCATGAAGATAAGCAAACAAAATAAGCAGAATGAGAGATGGAATGAAGTGAAAATTACCTTTATTTTCATATAATATTTTTGTAGACCCAGAAAACTGAAAGAATAAAAGATCAAAAGCTCTTTAAACCAGCTTAAGCCTATTAAAAATGGGAAGATATGTTCTATTCGGAGTTGTGGCTCAAAGCAGTAGAAACCTGGGAGCGAGTCTAACCAGCAACCAGAGGAGCTGTGTGGTTGCCCAGGGCCGAGCTCTGCGCGCTGTCATCTCACCGAGGCAGTTCCAGCTGCATGCTCAACACACTGTGGTTTTAAAGTGGATGAAATCATGTTTAAATTTATATGAAAAAAGAACGGGGCCCAAGGTCAGAGACGAGCTCTGTGCAGTGAGCACACACTCGGCCTCCTGAGGGTTCCAGACCTGCAAACTGAGACCCACGGAGCACGCTCGGAGCTTGGCTGGGGCCTGGCCGTGTCGGGGCCTAGGGAACACCAAGACGCTGGAACCCTTGGCAGTCTCCCAAGGCTGAGGAGCTTTACCCTCGGCCCAGCAGCTCCACTCCTGAATGCACTGTCCAATACAGACCCCTCACAAGTGGACAAATGACCAGAGACACCAAAGAACTTTGCCTGGGGATTCCAACTACCAAGGTGGATGCATGTTAGGAGACCTTACTAAAAGTTGAACTAGACATTTGGAAAACATTTATTCATCTCAATAAACCATGTGTTACATCTGTAACAATTCTGTGAAAGTGTATTTCCCCAAACACAAAGGTTTCCGTGAGAAGAGAACAGTGGTGTTCTTCAGGGAAGGCAGATGGACCCCGTGGCGCCTGGGCCACCTGCACCACCTGCTGTGGGCACTGTTAGGCTGTGAGTCTGGGAGTGATGGGCATGTGCTGGAGAGAAGGACCCGTCTAACAACCTTTGTAAACAGCGTGGAGGTGGCGAGGCGGACCTCGAGGAGCTTCCTCATGGCCTCTTCTCGGCTGGCTGTGAGGCCTCTGCAACCAGCTGCGACCTGCCTTCTGTTTCCTTAGGATCTGCTCGTCCATCCTGCCCTTCAGTGACTGTCCACCTGGCTTTGTGACTCTGTGATGGGCATCTTCCCGATGCTAACACATTTCATCCATCCGCATCCCTTGTGTTTGCTGATGTCACCATGGGTCCTGGCAGAGAAGTCTGTGAGTGGGGAAGTTTCAAGCTCCCGGTGGGGACAGGTTTCTCAGAATTCTGAGTTTTGCATGAAAGTTTGGATTTCGTCACTGGCAAATGCCGCCAGTTGTCTCCCTTGGGGGACAGGCCCATTTTTAAGAAGGTATCTGCTAGGGGCTGGGATTGTAGCTCAGCGGTAGAGCGCTTGCCTTGCATGCGTGAGGCCCTGGGTTCCATCCTCAGCACCACGTACAAAGCAATAAAATAAAGACATTGTGTCCATCAACAACTAAAAAAAATTAAAAAAAAAAAAAAGAAGATATCTGCTAGATGCCCATGGTAGAATACCCAGTTTGCCACTGCCATCTGTGGGATTCCCACTTGTGTCTGGGGAACCTGCTCCTGGCAGCCCACACCGCTGCGCACACGATCACCTCCACCAGCGCTCACAGGGACACTTCACACACATCTTCTGCTTGGGCACACGGAACTTCAAGGCACGTGAGCTCGAGGGCCAAGGCCTAGTGCTGCCTCCTCTGGGACGTTCTGAAGAGAACGTCCGCTGGCGTGTGCCGCTGCAGGGGTAGGGGGACCATGACAGCCACCTGAGCGTGGTTCTGCAAGGCTCCCCCAGCCTCTGGGCTATCAGAAGCCACACGGCAAAGATTAGGAGGGGATCAGTTCCAGTTTTTACAAAGATGGCTGTAGACTTGGTGACCCTCTGGGGTCTCTAGGGCCAAGACTAGAGAAACCTGCATATGCACAGGATGGTCTGGGCAGGAGTCCATGTTGTGGCCTTCTTCAAGCTAAATGCCAAATGCTGCCTCTGTGGCAGGAGGAGCCTGCAAGGAACCCTCCATGCTATGTTGACGTGTCTTCCTCACAGATGGCCGTGAACCAGGCCCCTAGATAGCCCTTCCTCCTCCACCCCACACCATTCTGATGGCTCTCCTGCCATGTCCACACACTGGGGACATGGTCAGGTGTGGAGCACATAAAATCCTCTCCTTAGGGTTATCGTCAGTGTGGGCTCAATAGGTAGTGACCACAACTTTACTTACTACTCAACAGGTAGTAAGTAAACCATTTAGCATTTTAGCAGGTCAGTGCTAGAGCCACAGGAAGTGGCTGGGTGGGAGCCCTTTGTGTCCTGGAGCATAGTTGGAGTTGGCCACTGTCACATGGCTTCTGAGCAGATTGGGAGTAGGGGAGAGGCCTCCTGATCTCAGCCCTGAGAGCTTCAAGGTAGAGGATGTCTCATCATGAGTAGGCCTTGAAATGAAGCCCTTGGTCTCCACCAGGATGACAGGACCCCAGGGCCAATAGCCAGGTGACAGCTGAGCCCCAGGTATGAGGCTTCTGCAGGGGGCACCTGGTGTGATGAGAAGGGTGTCCCTAGCACAGGCCTTCACTGGCCAGCATGGAGGAACACCCGCATTCCCATACCCTGGTGGGCTCTGCTGGCGTTAACGGGCTGGAGCAGAATGGGGCAGCGTCTCCTGACTGCTCTGTGCGTTCCACCCAGTGGGGCCTGGGGGTGTGGGCTGCGCAGTCAGAGCGTGAGAACCTCCGACAGGTAAGGCCAGCTGGAGGCCTTGCCCCCCACATGAAGCCAGGTAGTGCCACACCTGGGCATGTGGCCTTGCGTGCCTCAGGCACTGCTGGGTGGGGGTCTTACAGGGGACAGGGCCCCATCAGCTCAGGGATGCAGCTGACTGAGCAGCCCCTGCCGCGGCGCCCACCCTGCCCTCGGGTTTGTCTTGCCAGGCACTCGTTCAGCTTCCTCCTCTCTGAGGCCCGTCCGCACCCTGGCTCTGCACCGTGGAGAATCTTCGCGGCCTCCTGTCATCCTCCACCAGAACCGCATGCTTTGCCCTGTGCAGGTCAGACCTGGGGACCTGGGCGCAGTGGCCTGGCTAGTGTGGCGAAGCCTACACACGCTGAGGGAGGGAAGTCTGTGAAAATGTGAGCCTTGGGGCATCAGCATGGTGTCTGTGGCCTAGGTCACACCAAAATCTGCCCTCTACACTCGCCAAGAAAAGGGCTCAATATTTGGGAAGCCCCAGAGACCTTGCGTGGATGCCTTCTCTGACCCTTTTTCCAAGTGACTCTCAGGCCTCAGCTGAAGAGCCCAGGGCAAAAGAAGACCACCATGACTCTGGGCTGCCCTTGGTCTGGGGAGCTGGGTGCTCACGGCGTTGGCCTGAGGGTTAATTTCTGGGATCCTTGATGGCTTAACCAGGAGACCACAGAGGAGCTCGCAACTGTGAACTAAGCTGCATCCTCTTTGGCAAGTCCTGTTTGCTGGAAAACAGATTTTTTTTTTTTTAATAGATGAACACAATGTCTTTATTTTATTGGTTTGTATGTGGTGCTGAGGATCGAACCCAGGGCCTCACGCATGCGAGGCAAGCGCTCTACCGCTGAGCTACAGCCCCAGCCCTGGAAAACAGATTTTGGTGTATGTACTTCTGAGCCTGGGCTTGGAACCTCCTGAGGATGGTAGCTCCCGCCTGCTGCTGCTCCCCTTCCTGCTGGAGGCCACTCGGTGAGCCCCGGGTTGCATCCAGGAGCAGGGGTGGCAGGGAGTCTTGCCAACCTGCCCTCCTCGTGGCCCGCTGCACCGCACCTCGCACCTCATTGCTTGGGCTGTGCCAAGGTGCAGTGTGAGGTGCTCCCTGTGGGTGAGGCTGGAACGCCCCGTCTCTACCCAGAGCGGAGTCACATATCTGCCGGGGAAGCACCGCTTCACGCTGGTGGAGACGGCAGGCCTTCTGTGCAGTGAGCAAGGTGGACTGGGCACCAGCGAGGACTTTTAAACCCATACAGCTGTCAACTGGAAGGAAACGCGAGGTACAGGGGAGGAAGGTCCCCCTTTGGGATGGCGGCTCTCGCAGAGCGGGCTGGGTTGCCTTTTCACCCACCCTGGCCTCGTGGTGCCATTGTAGACACGGCTCTCCCTTCGCTGTTGAATGGTTTTGAACTCTTTCTAGGAAATTGTTTGCTCGTCAGCGTGGAGGCCTGCACGCAGAGCCCGTGCCCGTGGGTGAAGGTCTGTCTGCCCCACGTCCACACCCGCACTGTCTGCTTTGCCGGGTCTTGAGAGCTGGTATAATTAATTTTTCAGTGGTGTTTTTCTTTAATTTTAAGAATTGTTTTCGTGTCCGAAGACCTTAGCATTTTCACATTTTTTTATTTTGGTAAAACACATACGATAAAACTTTACTGTTTGCATCACTAAGGGCGCCGTTTATGGCCCTGGGCACAGCCCCTCGTGGTGCGCCCGCTGCCGTCCTCCAGCTGAAGTCCACTGGACGCTGGCGACCTCGCTCTCAGCGCTGGCACCTGCCGGTCTGCTCTCTCTCTGGGTGTGGCTGCCCTGGGAACTTGTGAGTGGAGCGGGGCAGGATTTGCTCTCTGCGCCTGGCGGAGTTCACAGCGTGGGGTCCTCCGGCTCCTCCGCGCTGGGCCCAGTCGGCCCTTCTGAGGATGGACACCGCTCCACCACGGCGGAAGCCAGCTTTGCCCATCCAGTCCTGCGCATGCTGCGGCTGCTTCCCGCTCCCGGCTCTGCTTAGTGGAGCATGCTGCTGTGAACTTGGTGTGCAAATATCTTTTGAGTCCCTACCTGCAGTATTTTGGGGACATCCACATGTGGAGTTGCTAATCATATGGGAACTCTAGGTTTAATTTTCTGAAGAATCTGTAGCAAATATTTTATGCCATGAATTCATCATAGAGAATTGCTGTATCAAAAGGAAGATGCAGGGCTGGGGTTGTGGCGCAGTGGTAGCGTGCTCGCAGGATGCGTGAGGCGCTGGGTTCGATCCTCAGCACCACGTAAAAATAAAATAAAGGTATTCTGTCTGCCTACAACTAAAAAATAAATATTTTTTAAAAAAGGAAGATGCATTCAGAGTTTTTTTTTTTTTTTTTTTTTAAAGATTTTTTTTTTTTAGTTGTAGATGAACACAATGTCTTTATTTTATTGCTTTGTATGTGGTGCTGAGGATCGAACCCAGGGCCTCACGCATGCGAGGCAAGCGCTCTACCGCTGAGCCACAATCCCAGCCCCTGCATTCAGAGTTTAATGGATGTTGTCAAAATGCCTTCTGAAGGTAATCTTCCTTTGTTCATCTTTTCAAGATATTCTTTAAATTAACCTTGGATCTTAAGGCCAGGGGCAGTGGTACACACTTGTCATCCCAGCAACTTGGAAGGCTGAGGCAGAAGGATGACAATTTCCAGGTCAACCTCAGCAACTTAGCAAGACTCTATATCAAAATAAAAAGGGCTGGGGGTGTAGCTCAGTGTTATGGCACCCCTGGGTTCAATCCTCAATACCAAAAAATAAAAAAATAAACATAAAAAGTTAAAATAACAAACTCTCTCACATCTTTAGAAGATAAAAGTGCCCCATTCACAATATGAGCCAATGCAAGCCTTAGTACCAATATCTGGTTTTTAAAAGGTTCAGAACTGCTGGTGTGCATACCTGTAATCCCAGCGGCTTGGGAGGCTGAGACAGGAGGATCACGTGTTCAAATCCAGCCTCAGCAATTTAGTGAGGCCCTAAGCAACTCAGTGAGACCTTGTTTCTACATAAAACACAAAATAGGGCTGGGGATGTTGCTCAGTGGTCAAGTGCCCCTGAGCTCAATCCCCAGTACCATTCCCCCACACCCCCACACCCCCACCAAAAAAAGTTTAGAACAGAAGAATAAATGTGAAGATTCTAAGTGCAACAGCCAGCAGGTGTTCAACACCATGACCAAGTGGGCATCTCCAGGGAAGTAAGGCCCATGGAGGGTGCTCCCCACCCCGTCCCATGCAGGGCAAGAAGAGTATGTGGAGCCCTAAGTTAGTGGGCAAGTGAGATCCCAAGAGGAGCTGAGTGTCTGAAATGTGGAAACGAGTGAGTGTCTGCGGAGGAAGGAGAAGAGGAACAGCCCAGGGTCGCTCACCAGCAGTCAGACTCCTGACAGCACCCGCCACTCAGAGCCCTCTGGGACCAGCAGGTAAGCCCACCAAGTGGCCTGGGAGTGGGTGGGGAAGAGGCTGTCCAGGGCCTTCTCATTCACCAGGTTTGCCAGGGAGCGCCATGCTCACCAAGAGCAACTGCACTGGTGTCGCCTGCAGGAAAACAAGGGCAAGCTGCTCGTGGCTTGTGCCAGGATGGTTTCAGGTGAACTGAAGGCCTAACTGTTAAACGTAGAGAACTTCTAGAAGACAGTTCAGAAGGCTGTGTAACCCTGGGGTCTGAGTCTGTTCTGAGAAAGGCGATTTTGTAAAAGGGACAATAGTCTAATTTGAGGAATACAATTCTAAAACATGTTTATGGCCAAGGGCTTTAAAAAAGTTGAAAGATTCACTAGGGGTTCATAAGGACAGCACATAGGACAGAGAGCGTGTGGAGGTGGAGTTCCATGTTTCATTCTTGGAGTGCTGGGGAGAGATCCCACGGCCTGCACATACCAGGTGAGTGCTGTGCCACTGTGGCTCCAAGGTGGGGCTTTAAAGGGTCAGGGTGTGTGCTGCCCCCAGCCAGGCTGTGGCCTCATGCAAGACAAGTGACACCCCACTTTCCTGGAAAGCCCCTTCCTGTGGACCCTCCAGGGACCTACTCCACTCCCTTTCTAAGTTGCTGTTGCCCCTGAGGGTCCGGGTGGGCCTGACACTGCTCAGGAGGTTTTGCCAATACTCTAACTGTGCACTACTTTTCCTAGAAGCCCTACTCTGTTTTGTTTTGTTTCATTTTTTGGTACCAGGGATTAAACCCAGGGGCGCTTAACCACATCCCCTAGCCCTTTTTTATATTTTTATTTTATTTTTTTATTTTTATTTATTTTGACAGGGTCTTGCTAAGTTGCTTAGTGTCTCACTAAGTTGCTGAGGTTGGCCTCAACATTGAACTTGTGACCCTCCTCCTCAGCCTCCCCAGTTGCTGGGATTACAGGCTATGCTACCACACCTGACTGGAAGCCCTACTCTGTATGTTCTAGGGTAGACAGGGTCAAAGATGAGATTATGAGGGATTTGGAAGGCAGAAGGTTAGAGCCCAAGGTTGGCCGGAGGCTGGCGTTGCTCAGAGGCCTCTGGAGATGACACAGACATCTTGCAGATGCGGGTGTGTTCAACTCTACCTAGTGCCCCGCCCGCTTCCTGAAGGCCGACCCTGTTGACCCACTCTGGTGCGTGTCCGTCCTGGTGCTTCCTTGGGAAGTCACAGGTGGCAGTCACAGGAGCCAAGCCTCACTCAGATGTCACGGCCCAGCAGCAGGAGGTGGCTGGTGTGCACTGTCCCTGCAGGTTCCCCTCCAGGATAGCTTGGGGACTTTTTCCAGTCCTACCAAAAGGGAATGTTGAAAATAGCAGCTTCAGCTTCTAAAACCTGGAGCTGGCTCAGTGGAGGCTGTGAAGTGGGGACCATGTCACCCTGGGGGATGTGGCCAAGCCCACACACAGTGTAGGGGCAGCACAGGGAAGGGGCAGGAAGGCTTTCAGAACTAGGGGTGTCGTTGGCCCCCGTCCCTGTGGAGACCGCACACCTGGGCAGGGCTGGTGGTCTCCCCACTGCCACCGCAGGCCAGTGCAGGGCCACAGGAGCCTGCGGGGCAAGGCCTGTGCACTGGGCCTCAGCAGGAAGAGTCAGGGGAGAGGCCTGGTCTCAGGAAGGGCAGTGTCACAGCTGCCATGAGGAGAGCAGGGCCATGTGGGAGCCACAGCCTGGCACCAGGGAGGAGGTGGGGCTTGGGCCTCTCTATCAGCTCTCCAGTGGCCTCAGACCCAGGGCTGCAGGATGGTGGGTGAGGCCAGGGCCCTCCTTCCACCATGCACCAAGCTTGCACCGTCCGTGGGTTGGGAGAAGGGCAGCCAGGAGTGGGCCTGGGCAGGACCCAGGCCTGTGCTGGCTCAGCCCTCTGTCTGTCCAGGCTTCATTTCCCAGGGAGGAGGCAGGGAGACATGTAGAGCTGGCTCCTAGGGGTGCCTCTCAGAGCCTGGTCTCACCTGTGACGGAGAGCAGGGCTATAGAGAGGGCCTGGGCGCCACACATCCTCCCCTCCTCCGGCTCCAGCTACCAGCCCATGGCACACCAGAGAACTCTCAATGCAGCCCTGTCTCACAAAGGGCTTCTGCCAGCTTCCAGAATTTTCCCCAAAGTGTTGCACCCACTCATGTCCCTTAATCCGCACAGGGCTATATTTTTGATGTTTTACATTAGGAATCCTCACCCGTTTATTCAATTCTGCCACACAGGGGTGGGATGGGTTCAGGAACCCACTTCTCATGGGGAGGCCCACCTCCCTCCTCCACAGGCCCTGATTGAGAGCCCATTCACGCTCAAAATTCAGATTCCAACTGTGTGCCTGACCCCTTCTCCCTCATTTCCCAAAATGCCTTTGTCTCTTCCTGTTCTCAGAACTTTCAAGAGACTTTCCAAGTTCTGCTGGGGAACAGTGCAGCTCCCCAGGGCACCAGCTGGCATTTTGTGCAATTATCTTTAAATTGCAGGGACAATTTTAATTTCACAATAATTAGAAATATCAACTGCAGCTCCAGCCTTTGAAACTAATGGAATTTTAATGGGCAGCTGCTTAGGTTACAGCCAGGAATAGTAACGCTCCACTATGCAGTTGGAGCCAGGCCCTGAGGGGGCGCTGGCCCGTAAGCAGGAGCCTTGTCCCAGGAAGCCCCATCCCTGGGAGCCAAGGTACCTGGGGGTGGCTGCGAAGGCCCATACCCTCTGGAGCCACCTTGTAGGATGGGAAAGGAGACTTAAGAGAGATGGGACTGGCCTGGTCAGATGAAGAACTATATCTGGGACTAGGGACCCCACAAGTATCTCCCCCGTGAAGATACAGCCTTGCCCTAGGCCCACTTGGCCCCACAGCTCTGTGCTTGGATCCAAGCCTGCGGCCCCAAGCAGTGCCCCCCGGGAGCCTACCCACCCCAGGCCGGGCAGCCTGACCACAGGCAGGTCTGAGGGGCCCACAGCAACACTGGGCCTCAGAATATGCCTCACCCTTGCTCTTACCCAGGAGCTGCCGTGCCTGGCCCCATTTCTGTTGCAGACTGGGAGTTAATGCTGTCATTTATTTTTCATTTATGGCTCAAGTTTTGTGTCTTAAGAAATCTTCACTAAGGGGCTGGGCTTGTGGCTCAGTGGTAGAGCACTTGCCTTGCATGTGTGAGGCACTGGGTTCGATCCTCAGCACCACATATACATAAATAAAATAAAGGTATAAAAAAATACCAACATTTAAAAAAAAAAGAAATCTTCACTAAGGTCATGAAGCTGTTTTCCTATACACTGTTCTAGAAGCTGCAATTACATTTGGCTGTCTGATCCATCTCAGATTGTCTGCTATGAATTGGGCATCAAGAGTCGTTTTTTTTCCCATAGGATCATCCTGTTTCAGAAGCGTTGGTTGAAAAATCTGTCCTTCTCCATTGACTTTTTCTGGTTCCTTTGTTGGAAATCACTTCACAGAATGAGAGTGGACTCATTTCCAGACTCTGGGGATCCCATTTTTTGGGTGTGCCCGTGACCTTAATCACTTTAGAGATGGTCAAGGGTACATCGTGAAAGTTTCCAATCTTGTTCTTCTTTTAAAAATGTGTGTTGTCTATCTTTTGCATTTCCATAAAAATTTTCAATCAGCTTATCTATTTTCTAGCACCCTCCCCCCAAAAAACCTGCTGAAATAGTGATGGAGATGGTGTAGAGTCCACAGAGTGACCTGAAAGAAGCTGGTGTGCTAAGACAGCTTGAGCTATGGTCTACGAACACCGCATACCTCTCCCTTCGGAGAGGTCTAGAGCAGGCTTTGATTAAATTTGTTTGTTAGTATGTTAATTTTCTAATTATTTGTTGCTAGTATCTAGAAATACCCCTGACTTTTGTATTGGTGGCCTGTAACCCTGCTAAGCTCACCTGCTGGTCCTAACAGGTTTGGTTATGTCTTTCTTTTCCCCCTTTGGTAATTCCTTAGCCTTTTCTGTGTTCACCATCATATCTGTGATCATTTTCTCCTTTCTAATCTGTTGCCTTGTTCCCCTGGCTGGGCCTCCAACGTGTTGTTGAAAAGAGGGTTTGAGCAGCACCCTAGCTGCATTCCTGAGCCCAGGGAGGAGTGGTAGGTCCCATGCTGGTTTAGTGTGACATTGGCTGCTGGTGCCTTCACTAAATTGAGGAGCTTACTTTCTACTTTTAGTTTTTTGAGTTTTTGTCATAAATGGGTGTTGGATTTTGACAAATGCTGCCTCTGTGTTATGATGATCACAAGGGCTTTTCTTCTTTATTTTGTTAATGTGCTGAATATTGAGTTGCTTTTCAAATGTTAAACCGACCTTACAGTCCTAGGGTAGACTTTCGCGCTTTTTCACAGTATGGTGTTCAGTTAGTAGTGTTCTGCTGAGGACTTGCGCATGTTCATGAGGCACACTGCTCTGTGATTTCCTTTCCTCATGAAGTCTTTGTCAGATTTATGTTCAGAGTTGTGCAAGCCATTATAAAATAAGTTCAAGAGCATCCCATCTTTTTCTATTTTCTGAAAAAAAAATTGTGTAAGAATAGTATTATTTCTTTCTTGAATGATTGACTCACTTTAACACCTGGGGTTTCATTTCTAGGGAAGTTTCTTTGTGGAAAATGCTGGCTAATTTTTCCAACATTTTTTATAAACCTCTCAGAAAAAAATAAACAGGATTGCATAGTGACTAGCTCTGCTGGCTTCCTAGGCCACACTTCTCCTGCATCTGTCCATCCATCATCTATCACTCCGTCTTATTCTTGGACTCATTACAAAGTAAGTTGCGGATCTTGATACACGTTTCTGTGAAGGTTTTGAGCTACTAATTCAATGTCTTTAATGGATGCAGGGCCTTTTGAGCTTTCTACTTCCTCTTGAGTAGTTTCTGTTGTGTGGCTTATGTGAGCTGTCATGAAGTTGTCTGTGCGGGTCCAGGACCGTTCTTTAGTCTGTAGACTCTGGTGGTCTTCCTGATGTTGGCAACTTGGGTTTTCTCTGCTTTTTGTTTGTATTGCTGAGAGTTGGTAAATTTCATTAATAATTCTGAAAAACCAATTTTTGGTATTTTGTTTGTTTGTTTTCTCTTTCCATTATTTCCACTGTTATTTTTATTCCCTTCCTTCTTTCTACTTTAGGTTTCATTTGCTTTTCATTTTTTGGCTTAATGCAGAAGCTTATGCCACTCATTTCAAACCATCTTTTCTCTTACATATATAAATATGTCCTAACTTCTTTATCATTTCTCCTTTGACCTATGATAATTTAAAAGTATGTTAATCATCAAAAGTCAAAGCTGGGTGCAGTGGTGCAAGCCTATAATCCCAGCACTTTGGGAGGCTGAGACAGGAGGATCGCGAGTTCAAAGCCAGCCTCAGCAATGGCGAGGCGCTAAGCAACTCAGTGAGACCCTGTCTCTACATAAAACACAAAATAGGGCTGGGGATGTGGCTCAGTGGTCGAGTGCCCCTGAGTTCAATCCCCAGTACCCCCCCCAAAAAAAAAAAGTCGAGTGGTTGTCTAGACATCATGATTGGTTTCTGTTCTCAGAACATGCATATGGCTTGCTCCTTTAGGTTCAGTCGGTTGATCCTACGGCCCAGCACCTTGTCTTGGTAAATGTGCCCTGTAGCGTACCGTGCCTGCTGGTGTCCTGCTCTTTCACGTTAATGAATTTGGATTGTTGGGTGGTGTGCAATTTATATGCTCAATGATCATTTTACTGGAGTTTCCCAATAATTTGTGATATAATAATGTTAACATATTCAACTCAAAGTTTGGTTTTGTCTGTTATTATTTTTCTTCTCTTAGTTCTCAGAATTTTTGCCTCAGATATTTGAAGAGATAGCTTCTCTGGATTTCTATTTTTTCCTCCATTTTTCCATGGTACTTCTTCTTTCATTCTTTTGCGTTTAGCCTAAATATGTTTTTCTATTTGAAGTATGTTTCTGTTGAACAGGCCTGAGGAGGCTCTGGTTCTGATCGGTGAGGCCACCTGTCCCCGCCGCAGGGCCTCAGTCCACCTGTCAGCTTTTCCATTTGTCCTTTTCTTTCTTTGCACCTTTTCCCCTTCTTTCCTGCCTTCCTCTGGATTAAACGATCTAAAAATCTTTAAAATTTCATGCTTTGGGATTCTAATGGACGTCCTCAGCCTGCCTCGGCCTGCCCTGACACTGGGTTGTGCTGTCTGCTATGCAGCGTACGCACCTCCAGCATCTCCCTGTCCTCCCTGCGTTGCCGTCCCAAGTGATGTGCACGTGTTTGTGTTCAGAATCTCAGTGCATTGTGGTTTATGCTTTAAATGTTCAGTTGTGCTTTAAAGAAATTAATTAAAAGTAAAAGCAGGCTTTTGCAGGCTCCTATGTTTGTCCTTCCTGGTGCTTCCCCTGTGTGGAGTCTGAGTTCCCACCAGGCATTGCTTCCCTCCAGCCCTCGGCCCCTCCTGGCGTTTCCGGCGGGGGCGGGGAGCGGGGGAGGACGTTGGCAACTGTCACTCAGCTTGTTTTTTTTTTTTTCTACTTCATGGTCACCTTTCTTTTCTTTTTTTCTTTTTTTGCGGGGAAGGGTACCGGGTATTGAACTCAGGGGCACTCGACCACTGAGCCATATCCCCAGCCTTATTTCATATTCTATTTAGAGACAGGGTCTCACTGAGCTGCTTAGCACCTCCCCATTGCTCAGGCTGGCTTGGAACTCACAATCCTCCTGTCTCAGCCTCCCAAGCTGCTGGGATTACAGTGTGTGCCACCACACCTGACTCATCTTCATCTTTCAAGGATGTTTACAGTAGACAGAAAATTCTCGATTGATAGTTTTCCCCACTCCTTCAGAGATGTTCTTTTGTCTTCTGGGCTTCATTGTTTCTGATAAGAACTCAGCCACCTTGTGTGTGAGTGTATGTGTGTGTGTGGTCACTAAGTTGCTAGCCTTAAACTTGTGATCCCCCTGCCTCCACCTCCTGAGTCTCTGGGAAGACAGGCATGCACCACTGCACCCAGCTAGACGTACTGTCTTGATACACTGTGTGTCATATCTGACTTTAGAATCACCCTAGAACTACAGAAAGAACGTCAACTAAATGCTGTAGAGCAATTAGATTTGCTTTATACAATATTCACAAAGTATCGGAAGAGTTAAGTGAGATAGCAGAACACTCTCTAGTAAAGAGAATTATTATCTTGTGTCAGTTTTCTCTACTTTTTATCATGTCTTGTTACTTTGCATTCAATTCCAGAGTTGGACATAGGTGGACAGTGGAGACCACGGGCAGCACTTTGCTGTTTTGGCTTTGCTTTGCTTATTTCCCCCAGAAAGCCCAGCCTTTCCTGGTGAGTACGAGGGCTCGGCACTCAGTGGACACCACCCCTGGAGCCAGGCAGCCTCTGGAGCTGGCCTGACCTCTAATTATGAGTCCACCAAGCTTCGCCCAATCCCCCATGTCCCCCACGACAGCCCTTTCAGGTCTTGTCAGAGTCTGGCCTAGAGTGTGGGCTACAGCTTTAGCTACGTCTGTTCCAGGTTGGACTCGACCTGTCACTCCCTGGAATCCAGCCCTCTGAGAATGTGGAGGATCACCTGATTTCTGTCCACACCAGTGGCACCTGTGCCCATTTCCTTGGCAGAATCTGAGGTGGGCAGCTGGCTGGGCTAAGGATGTGTCACCTGGCGTGGGCCAGGCCCTGGGCATCCTGCAGTGTCCACATAGTGGCTGGCTCACTCCTCTCTCTGCTAAGAGAGACAGGCTCCTGGTCCAGGCATCCAGTGGCTGCTGCTCTGCCCTAGAGGAGCTTGCCTCTTGGGCATTGGTTCCTCGGAGCCTCCTTCCCTCCACAGGTCTCCTAACCTGTGACAAGGCTGGAGTTTCTTGTTGCCACCAGCACAAGAGTCCGTCACGTCCTTTCTGCCCGGGGAGAAGCCCCATCTTTCCTTGGCTGTGCTCCACACCAGAAATGCTCAGGGAAGTGAAGAACACAGCGGAGACCTCGTCAGACCCTCCCTAGCAGGCGAGACGTGGCTCTGGGGGTGCCAGGCGCGGTGACGTGCTCCAGAATTGTTCGATGGTCGTGGTGGTAGTTTCTGCATCTTGATTCAGCGTGTGTCATATCTGACCTCAGACTCACCCCACCACAGAAAGAATGGCAACTAAATGCTGTTGCACAATTAGATTGGATTTATACAATATTCATGATGCATTAGAAGAGTTAAGTGAGATGGCAGAACACTCTCCAATACAGATGAGCTGTGGTCTTCAGAGGAAAATGAAATTATTTTTAATGTGCTCTGTTCCAGTCATTTGGTATGCCGATTGCTATTGCTAACATTAGCAAAAGCTTCCCCCAAAAGAAAAAGAAACAAAGTTGACAATTTCATCTTTTACAAAATTAAACATATCTTCTTAATTGGGGAGAAAATGGCTTTATCCCCCCACTGGGGGGAAAAAAACCCTTCATGTGAACTATGCAATAAAAGTAGCATTCTAGTAAAATCTAAGGGCATCAGAACAAGGAGATAGAAACATCTGCATGACGATGAGGTGACATGTGACTCCGATGAGGTGACAGGTGACTCCGACGGTCAGTCTGTGCAGGTGACTTCCCACCACTTGACATGAGCACGTACTGTCAATGGAAAAGCCTTGGATGAATCCAGGAATATTCTGGTATTTAAAAAACACCACTTGAAAGGAAGACTTTAGAAATACCATATAAATCCATATCAATACCATATAAGTGGAAGTGGAATTTTTTTTTTGAACTCAGGGGCACTTAACTACTGAGCCACATCCCCAGCCCATTTTTCTAAAAAATTCGATTTTAGTTGTATATATGTAAATATATATGTATATATTTACTTTATTTATTTTATGTGGTGCTTAGGATGGAACCCAGTGCTTCACACGTGCTATGCAAGTGCTCTGCCACTGAGCCCCAGCCCCAGCCTCCCCAGCCCTTTTTTGTATCTTAGGGGACTCTGGGGGGTGCTAGGCATGGTGATGTGCTCCAGAGACAGGTCTCACTGAGTTGCTTAGGGCCTCGCTAAGTTGCTGAGGTTGGCTTAGAACCTGTGATCCTCCTGCCTCAGCCTCCAGAGCTGCTCGGATTATAGGCATGTGCCATGGTGCTGAGCTGGAGGCAGAACCCTGCTGTAAATTACAGAGATTCCTATGATGAAATTCAAGCAGGTTGGACTATTTTCTGATACTGATAACAGGTCCTCAGCAACCCCCTTAACAAGGGCTGATCAGGGTGCACAGAATCTGAGGCTTCTTCTGAACTGTCAATATTTGCCTACAGAACTTTATTGACAGTGACAGTTGCTTCTGGTTAGCCGGGAGAAGTTTCTCCAAATTGAACATGGAGCACAATTCATGTGGGAGGTCTGGGTTATGATCATGCAATTGCAGGTTTTAGCAGGGAGTGAACTTGGGAATAAGATGTTCTCACCGCTGGCCATGTGTGTCTGCTGGCCACCCTGTCCCAGATACAAGCAGCAAGACATTGTCAGGTGTGGTATTTTGCTGTTGTTTGTTGACAGGAAAAAAAAATCATGCAGCTTTCCTACTTCTGTTTGTTTCTCTTTTTGTGGAGATTGAACTCAGGGGCACTCGACCACTGAGCCACCTCTCCAGCCCTATTTTGTGTTTTATGTAGAGACAGGGTCTCACTGAGTTGCTTAGCGCCTCACTGTTGCTGAGGCTGGCTTTGAATTTGTGATTCTCCTGTCTCAGCCTCCTAAAGTGCTGGGATGACAGGCGTGTGCCACCGCACCTGGCCTACTTTTCTTGTTTTAAAGGAATTTTTGTCAAAGAAGGAGCCTGGTGTTTCAGGCTTGTTTCTATTTGTCACCTGTGCAGCTTGGCATAGTGTGGTCACCATTTGAACTTTTATTCTGGCTTGCGAGTACTGGCATGCACAGAAGGCGGCAGGCTGGGAGGGACCCTGCCCCTAACCTGAGTGTAGAATCCCCGGGGTGGGGCCTGTGTGTGAAGCACAGCTGGAGAAAGGCTGTGCCTGAAGAAGCCTGAGCAGCGTGAGGGATCTGCTTGTCTAAGACACTGACAGATGCCAGAGGCAGCTCTAGCCAGCAGGGCTTCTCCGGGGAGCTGCCCTGTGGCTAGGCCTGGGGCAGGAGGAGGATGAGGCCCTGGAAACCCCCTGGTGGCAGGCATGAGAGGCACCAGCCCCTGGACTGTCCTGGGGGCGCAGCAGCAGGAACTGGATTGGGGCAGGTCAGTGCGCTGGGACACTGGTAGGTGGGAAGACGTGGACTCGGAGGTGAGGAATGGGTGGCAGCTTCTCCAGGAGACCACGCCTCCTCTGGACAGACCCTGCTGGCCTGGGGACATAGCATACCCCTTACCCTCAGGGAGAAGCTGCATGGAAGTCTACCTTAGAACATGGGATCTATGGAGGTGACAGAGAAAACGCCATGATTTATTCTTACCATTATCAGCTTCATTGTCACTGTGATTTGTGCCCGGCTGGGGCACTTCAGGTGGAACAGCTGGAAGGATGGGTCAACCCTAGAGTGAGGGCACCTGCAGAGGGCTGCACCCTGGCGTCTGGGCAAGTGCTCCCTCAGCCCCCTCTGACTATCAGCTGCACATATGGGACCCAAAGGAGGCAGAGAGGTGCAGTGGCTGGAAGGTGACGTGAGCAGAGGAGACGGTGTGTGGAGCCGAGTCCAGTCGTGTTCCTCCTAAAGTATAATAAGATCACCACTTTCCAGTGGACCATAACAGAGTTCAGAAGCTCTGCGACATCATCCATTGTGTCCAGGGTACAGCAGAATAAGAGTGAGCTGGGTGCGGGGGCCATGCCTGTCATCTCAGCACTGTGGGAGGCTGAGGCAGGAGAATCGTGAGTTCGAAGCCAGCCTCAGCAAGGGTGAGGCGCTAAGCAACTCAGTGAGACCCTGTCTCTACATAAAACACAAAATAGGGCTGGAGATGTGGCTCAATGGTTGAGTGCCCCTGAGCACTCAGTTCAATCCTGAGTTCAATCCTCGGTACTAAAAAAAGAAGAACAAGAGTAAGACATGACATGACCACGCTCCAGAGGAAACACGTACACAGGAATAGACCTGGAACGGCTCAGGTGGTGCCATTAGTACGAAGCATTCTTAGGACACGCAGCCCGTGGGTGGGACACAGCTGTGGTGCTCAGGTTGGATGTGAGTGGAGACAATGGGGACCCAGCCACTCCAGAGCATCCACAGAGACAGGGACAAGTGGCAGGCTTGGATGACCAGCAGAGGGCACAGTGAAGATCTGAGAGCACTGTGGCGGCTAGTCTGTCGCCGGGCAGGACAGGTGCACCATGACTGGGGGGCCCTCATGGAGAGCTGGCTGACTCGCAGTCCCCATGAAATGCTAAGCCCATCAGGTCTTCAGCAGGGTCCAAGGCACAGGTGGGGAGAGGTGGGATCCTGAGGCATGGGGTTGGCATAGCCAGACAGAAAGCAGTGAAATTAAACATCAAACCCCCAAGTCCACTGGAGGAGGTAGCCCTCACTTGCCCTTAAATATTTCAATGACCTTAACCCTAAACCTCACAAAGGGACCAGCCCAAACCCATCACGGCCTCCAGCCCCGTGATGGGTTCCATTTGGAGAAGCAGAGACTGCTCTGGGACAAGCTTGCCATGAGGTACCTGTAGGAGCTTGTGGAGTGTGGAAGGACACAGCCGTATAACGTAGATCGCATCTGCCCCAGGCTCAAGCCTCCGCGGTGGCTGAACAAGCTGCTGGGCTGGTTGGTTCAAGCCTGAGCTCCATGGAGACATCAAGCCACGAGCAGGACAGCCTGGGGCTGCAGGGCAGATGGGCTGCTGCCGGATCTGTTTTGTGCAAGCTATTCAGCCTCACTGGACGCTAACCCCCCCACTCCATCTCAGTGTCTGGTGGGTGCCCAGGTGCTCCGTAATGGCCAGGACCCTCAAATCCCTGAACTACCCCAACCTCTAAGATGGTGTCATGGGTGATTATATATGACCACTTGGCTGGGCCACGGTACCCAGTGTTTGAGCAAATAGCAGTGAAGACATTGCTGTGGAGGGTGACATTTAAATCAGTAGGCCTTTTGGGGATGAAACCAACTACTATATATAACTATAAAGCTCTAACTAAAACAAAAATTAGGGCTGGGGTTGTGGCTCAGTGGTAGACCACTTGCCTAGCATGTGTGAGGCACTGGGTTCTAAGCACCACATACAAAATAAATAAATAAAAATATTATGTCCATCTACAACTAAAAATATTTTTAAAAGTTAGTAGGCTTTGAGTACAAGAGATTGCCACCATAACATGGGGAGGCCTCATCTAATCAGTCCAAAGGCCTCAAGAGAACAGGGAGCTCCCGTGAGGAGGGTTCTGCAGTGCGTGGCCCTGGGCTAGAGCCACAGATCCGCTCTTTCCTGGACTGTAGCTTGCCAGCCTCCCCGAGGACCTTGGACTTGCCAGCCCTGCACTCACAGGGTACTTCCTCAGAGCAAACTTCTTCCTCAGATTTATCTGCTGGTTTTGTCATAGAGATAATGCATGCAGTATGTACTGGTTACTACTAAATGTTCCTCTTGCTTCCCTTCCTCTGGAGAGCCTCATCCAGGCGTCACAACTCTCTGAGGCACTTGGGTTGAAGCAGCCCCCACGGAGGACCCCCTGGGGCTGGGCTGCTGGGGCTGGTCTGGCTGTGGGAGAGGGGAGGCTCTGGCAGGGAGGCCCTGGTGTGGCCAGCTGCAGCCTTGGGTGGGGCCTGGGCACCTGCAGCCATGGCTGAGCCTTCTGCCCTGGCTCCCTGGCCCCAGTGCTCTGGTGGAGACCTGTTGGAGGAGCGAGTGGACGTGGGGAACAGGGAGTACTGGACAGGCGGGGGCTGGGACGACAGTCTCCAGAGGGCAGGGTGGGCGGCACCGGGGTCCCGCCTCTCGCCTGTGCTCTGACTTGTATAGCCTTGCTGTGTCCTTCGCCCTGAAAGTCCTGAGTCCGAGGACAAGGTCCCTTTGTTTCCGCTGGCACCACAGAGGACAGCGTGCTGCGGTGTGTGTGGGCCATTCCAAACGGCAGCCCAGGCAAGAGAGAAAGGTGGCAGTCAGTGCAATCAATGGGAAGAGTGGTGTCGAGTCTGGAGGCTGGACAGCCACCTCCTTTGCCCCCTTCGGAATTCTGGGCACCCTGCAGCAGGGTTGGCCCCAAGGCCTGTGCAGCCCTAGCAGCTTTGGGGAGGAGGCTCAGGCCTGGCTCCTGGAGGCATTGCCTGAGGGGCTGTCTGTGGTGGCCCTGCCCATGACAGGTCTCCTGGGCTTACCCTTGCAGCTCCCAGAGCCTCGAACCTGGGGAAGAGCAAGTGCTTTGCGTGTGTGTCCCTGGCTCCATCCCCAGCAGCAGGAGGCAGGGGTGAAAATCAATCAGATCTCTAAACTAACTGTGTGGTGATTTTGTCATCCGACAGCACTGAGGACAGAGGCTGCAGGGCTTTGGAGATCTGGTCCTCTGCTTCTGTGGAGGGGCCTGGGAGCTCGGACTTCCCTGCAGACTGTGGGAATAGTGACATGCGTAGGCAGGGACAGCGGGGTCCTTGAGGCCCTCCTCCCCCATGGCCCAAGTTGAAGACACAGGTCATCTCAGGAGCTGCCTTAGCCAAGGAGTCATATCCCAGTCCTCCCCTTAGTGGTGGCCTGAACACCCTGCTCAAGGCACATCTCTGCTCTGAGCCGCAGACTCCTGTCATAAAGTGGGGGCCTAACATACCCACCTTGAAGGTGCTTGGGAGCCGGGCGCGGTGGCTCAAGCCTGTAATCCCAGCACTTAGGGAGGCTGAGACAGGAGAATCGCGAGTTCAAAGCCAGCCTCCGCAATGGCGAGGTGCTAAGCAACTCAGTGAGACCCTGTCTCTACATAAAACACAAAATAGGGCTGAGGATGTGGCTCAGTGGTCAAGTGCCCCTGAGTTCAATCCCCAGTACCAAA
>CM053408.1:117627281-117704613 GCA_028644305.1 Xerus rutilus | reverse complement strand
GGGCTCAGAGTTGTGGAGTGTAGACAGAGGGGGCTCAGAACTGTGGAGTTTAGATGGGGGGGCTCAGAGTTGTGTAGTGTAGACAGGGGGCTCAGAGCTGTGGAGTTTAGACGAGGGGGGCTCAGAGTTGTGGAGTGTAGACAGGGGGCTCAGAGTTGTGGAGTGTAGATAGAGGGGGCTCAGAGTTGTGCAGCCACAGACAGAGGGGACTTAGAGTTGTGGAGTGTAGGCAGAGGGAGTTCATAGTTGTGGAGTGTAGACAGAGGGGGCTCAGAGTTGTGGAGTGCAGACAGAGGGGGCTCAGAGTTGTGGAGTGCAGACAGAGGGGACTCAGAGTTGTGGAGTGTAGGCAGAGGGAGTCCAGAGTTGTGGAGTGTAGACTGGAAAAGGGAGCTCACAGTTGTGCATTGTAGATACGGGGCCCAGATCTGTGTATCATAGACAAAGAGGGCTAATAGTTGTGGAGTGTAGACAGAGAAGAGCTCAAACTTGTGCATTGTAGACAGAGGGTGCTCAGTTATGGAGTATACACAGAGTCAGTCCCAGACTTTTGAAGTGTAGTTGGGGAGCTGGCCCAGTATTGGACTATCCAGCCTCTCACCTGGCCACTTGCCCACTTGCCCATGCGCCCTTGGGTGGGTGGCCAGCTCTTGTGTACCTCAGTTTCCTCTTTGGCCTGCCTGTGGGGATGCTCAAGTGTTGGGAGGCTCTGTCTCGCCTGCAGCATGGTCCTGTCAGCTATTTTAATGGCAGCACCTTGGGGCTCTGAGGCATGGGAACCAGGCAGGCGGCGGCTGGAAGTTGGCTGGCAGTCCTGAGAAGAGGCGCATGCACAGGGCAGGCTGTGGTGCCTAGGGGTTTGGTGGCAGGAGACCACCTTGGGAAGAGTCTTGGAAACCCTGAAAAGAGTTGAGACTTGTACCAGAAGTGACATGGGGAGGGCAAAACTCATCCTAAGCTGGAGGGATGGTGTTTGTGTCTTTAGAAACATTGTTGTCACAGTGGGAGCTTTCTTCCTCTGAAAAGTCGGAATAAAAATGTGCACCTTTCCCAGTGGTTTGGGGGACTAGATGAAGGGTGTCAGGTGCACAGGCATGGCAAAGGACCTGGGTTTCAGGGACACTGCAAATGGGGAGGCCATGCTGACTGAGGGACAGGGATTAGGCAAGGGCAGTGGGGCAGGTGTTCCTGCACACCTGTGGATGGCGAGGGCAGGTGCATGTGGGTATGGGTCATCTTCTTTAACAGCTGCAAGTCCAGACTTTGCCGTGATATCTCTTGAGGCTGGAACCTACTCTCAGGAAGGCTCAGACTATAGCCTAAATGACTGAGGACATGCAGGGAGGCTTCTGTGACAGGGAGGAGCAGAGGCAGGTGAGACAGGGCAGTGAGGTAGGCAAAGATAAGGGGTGAGGAAAGGCTCTTGACTTGGGCTGGAGGTGCGAGGGATTGGGTGCCCGAGGGTGTCCAGGTGCATTGTCATGGGGAGGTCAGCAAGTATGAGGGAGGTACTGCGCAGTCCTGCATGCCGGAGGGGAGGGGACCCAGGGGCCAAGGCTGGCTCACTTTTTGCCCTCTATTTTAGAGTGGTTTCTCATAGAGGAAGGTGCTGTTGCCAGGATGAGAGACTGTGGTGCTGGATGTTGGGACAATGTGGTCCTGGAGATGGAGGGCCTGGAGGCCTTGGCTGGGTCCCAGCAGGCCTGCTGCCATAGGCAAGGACCTGTGGGAAATCTGGAGGTGGAGATTGAGGGAGTCAGGGCTGTGCTGAGGCTCAGCTCTCAGCGTAGAGGAGGGAAGCAAAGTCTCAGCTTCCCGGTTGCGGCACTTGGGCCTGTGGGCTTTTCATCCACTGTTATTGATTTTTATTGGCTTATTGGTGTGGGGCATCTGGAATAGGCCAAGCAAACCAGCCTGCTGAAAGAGAAAGGCTATGTAGTTGTCAGTTACCTGGTGCTTTGTGGGTAGCTGGTGCACACGACATGGTGCAGCCTTGGGCATTTTGTGTTTCATTTGAATTTGGTGGAATTCCTGTAAACATTTTGTTTACTTTGTAATTAGCACTTGTATGAGTTTTCTGTTGCTATAGCAAAGCACCACAAACTTAGTTGCTTAAAACAACAGAAACTTGGCTGGGCTTGTAGCTCAGTGGTAGAGCGCTTGCCTTGCATGCGTGAGGCCCTGGGTTCAATCCTCAGCACCACATACAAAGCAATAAAGACATTGTGTCCATCTACAACTAAAAAAATATTAAAAAAACAAAACAAAACAAAACAGAAACTTATTCTCTTACAGTTTTGTTGGCCCGAAGTCTGGAGTGTGTCTCCCAGGCCACTTCCCCTGGCTCTGGGAGAATCCCTTTGCTTTCCTCTTCACTGCTGGAGGCTGGCCTCCTTTCTGGGCTCATGGTTGCTTTGTATCACACAGTCTTCTCTTCTGTTTTCAGCTTTCCCTCTGCCTTGGTCCTGTAAGGATGCTGGGGGTTGCATTTGGGACCACCTGCATAATCCAGAATCCTTTCCTCATTTTAGGATCCTTAACTTATTCCCATTTGCAAGGTCTCTTGAGGAAACATTTACAGTCTCAGGGAATCAAGACCTGGGTATCTTTTTTAAATAACCATTTTTATACCTTTTTTGAATTTATTTATTTTTATGTGGTGCTGAGGATCAAACCCAGGGCCTCACATGTGCTAGGCATTGAGCTATAGCCCCAGCCCAAGGACCTGGGTGTCTCTAAAGGCTGCTGTTTAGCCCCACTCCTGGCTCCTAATGTCGTTCTGAAGGTTCCTGCAGTTTTTCCCCTTGTGTGCGGAGGGCATATGGCATCACTTGCCTTCCCTAGATGGGTGGGTCTGTCAAAGGCCCTGCTACACCTGCACTGTCCTGCCCCTGAGGGGAAGCTGGAGCTTTCCTGGAAACTGGTGTCCTGGGAAGATAAACCTTGCTTGGGATGCGGGTTCCAACTGTGAGGGTCCCTGCAGCTATCTGTTTTACTCTTTTGGGAGGTGGTGGAGACCATCTTCTTTGGCAAGCTGATGAAAATAATTGTCTTTCTTCAGAAATAAGCTCTGCCCTTGGGCACATGCAACTTGACCTATGATTTTCAGGGAGTACTGTTTCAGAAGCTCCCTGGTTTCATCCATGGAGGCCCTGGTGCGGGCTCTGGGCAGGAACCCCGAAGAGGCCCTTTTCCCACATTTTTTTAAGGTCTGTGGTTAAAGGAATGAAAAGGAGCATGTGGTTCAGCCTTTCTATTCCTCTTTCCTCTTTCCTTTTCCATGACCCTGCTGTCCCCAGCCCTGTACTCGCAGGGCTGTGCTGGTGTGCACCCTTCCGTCTTTCTCCTCATTTATGCAGTCCTTGAGAAACACACACTCAAGCATGAGCACACACTGCAGGCCATCTACACATATTTTTCTGTTTTCTGTATGTCACTGAGCAGGAGTTTGGGTTACCCTTCCAGGATACTTGGCAGAAGGCTAAGTTCCTGGATTGAAAACCAAATGTTGTTTGTTCTGTGTCACTTGCCCCAGCCCCCAGAGATGCCATTCTGTGTTCTGTTTCCTTGGATATCTGCTGGGGTTCGAGCTGCCCTTTTAGAATTTACTTGAGACATTATCTTTTGATGCCTCTCACAAGTGGAGGGAGACAGTAGTTCTGCCCACCCTTCTTTCCCCTGTGTCCCATCTTTACCATATCACCTCTTTTGGTTAAGTCAGCCACCATAACCCACATCTTCATGACTCTTAAGGACTGCTCATCATTGAGCGGAGCAGGACCCTGGAGCACAGTCTCCTTCTCACACAGCCCTGTGTGTGTGTTTGCCAGCACTGACCTGTCAGAACTGGTTTGCATCATATCCTCACACTAGCCCACCCACTGCTTGTGTTATTGGAGAACCTTCCTGCTGCAGTCTATCCTGATTTCTCTGAGGCTTGTGCCCAGCTGTCATCCAGGGTTGCCTTGTGCTCTCCTCCTCTGTGTTGGGTCTCTGTCCTGGATTCCTCTTCTCTGTCTTGGCTCACTCATCATTTTGCTGAAGTTCTACTCTTTTGATACTTAAGAAACAACACATAGATTTTTTTTCTTGATTTTGAAAACATCTTTATTTTACTCTCCAGCTACCTTTTAGTTTAGCTGGGTATAGAATTCTAGATGGATGGCGCTCTCTCAGAATTTTGAGTGTTGCTTCTCTGTATTTAGTTTTAGTGTCAATGGGAAGTCTGAAGCCATTCCAATTCTTTGTATGTGACCTCTTCTCTCCCTCCCAGCTCTCCCTGCTCATGGGATCATCTCTCTTACCCAGCATCCTGAAATCCCGTGGTTTTATCTGTTTTCCTTCACTTAACTGGGCACTTCAGTCTGTGGACTGACATTTTTGTATTATTTGTTCTCCTTTATGTTTAGCAACTTTGAAGTTCTTTTTTTTTTTTTGGTACTAGAGATTGAACTCAGGGACACTCAATCACTGAGCCACATCCCAGCCCTATTTTGGGTTTTATGTAGAGACAGGGTCTCACTGAGTTGCTTAGCACCTTGCTGTTGCTGAGGCTGGCTTTGAACTCACGATTCTCCTGTCTCAGCCTCCCAAAGTGCTGGGATTACGAGCTTGTGCCACCGCGCCTGGCTAGCTTTGAAGTTTTTATCTGCTAATTCTGAAATCTGAGTCAATTTCTATTGGCTTCCTTTGATGATGGTCTACTTCTTCCTGTGTCCTTCAATATCTAATAATATTTGATTATATATTGGACAGTGTGGATGATCAATGAACTGACTTACTCTTTTTTTTCCTGAAGAGTGTTGATTTTTGTTCTTGGAGTTAAATTGGGCTTACACTGAAATTCTGTTGCAATCTTTCTTGGTGACCTTGTCATTCCTCCTGCTGCCTTTTGCTGTGGTGCTCCTTGGAAGCTCCCTGTGCATGGACAGTTTAGGACTGGCCAGGGACCTGGGCAGAATTTGCAGACGGATCTCAGGGGATTCCCCCCTTCCCCAGATACCTCCTTTCTGAGATACTTCTCACTATCTAGCTGCCCTACCATTCCAAACTCCATTCTCTGACTCTTCAAGCTGGTGATGGCTTTTTATCTGGGCACCAGTTGTTTGTACAAACACACATCATACCTGGGCAGTCCTCTTTTTGGGAAATAACTCCCTGCTAGTCCCTGCCTGATTTCATAGTGTTCTTGGACCTTTTAAGTGCAGCTTTGTGTCACTTAATGGGACAGGTTCTGAGCAGCAGGTTGTCAGTGACACATCCTGCGGACACCATGGAGTATACCTGCATCAACTAGTACAGCTGCTGTGTCGCTTGGTGCTGTCATGTTATGAACTACTGTTGTGTAGCCTGTGTTGACTGAGACATTGTCATGTAGTGTGTGATTGCAGCTGGTTTATATATTTGTCCCTGGTTTGAAATTGGTTTAGCAGCATGGGAGAATGCATGAAACTTTTGTCAATTTATTGATAGACCTGTTGGCACTTTGATTAGTAGCCAGACCTTGGTCTTTGGCAGTTTTCTTGTTTCTTACGTGGAGAGCCAAGTGACTGGGGGCTATGCTGTTCTTGCCTTAAAGAAAGCACTTCCCACAGAGCTTGACTTCCAGGTCCTAAGTGTGGTCAGAGTGTCTTCCCAGGTGTGGGTAGATCTGCCTAGTGGCACTATGCATTCTTGTCTTCCTTAGACACAAACTCTTTCAGGATAGGGACTGTGGGTAGTTCTTTGCCTTTCCAGAGGCAGACAGCCCCTGGGCCCTGGCTCTGCCCAGGCTTGCTGAGAGCTGAGGGGAGACACTGTCACTACCTTTAGATGCCACATGTACGCCCGCCCCCATCGCCTTTCTTACCTTGGGCAAACTACTTTCGCCACAGTTTCCACCTATGAAAGAGGGCAGGCATGGTGTTGCGCTCCTGTTGTCCCAGCTACAGGAAGGCAGAGGCAGGAGGAACACTTGAGCCCAGGAGTTCGAGGCCTGCTGAGCAACAAAGCAAGACCCTTTTTCTAGGGAAGAAAGAAAAAAAGAGGATTGATAATAAGGCCTCAGTGGGGATTGAATGGGCACGTGTGGACATGGCCAGGGGTGGTGGCTGACGCCCAGGGAGCTCTTGGCAGGTCTCTGCTGTGGTGCTGCCTCTGGGATGGGAATGCTCCTTCAGGGTACCTGGGCCTTTGCTGAGCTCGTTGGTGTCAGGTCCCTCCTAAGTGCCAGGCTGTGGGAGACGGCAGTGAGCGTGGACTGTCCTGAGCTGCTGCCCAGGGGGCATTTTCCCAGAGAGGCACTTTGGGCAGGATGAGGTGCCAGATGGCTACTAGCCAGAGCCCCTACTGTCCTAGGCACCTGAAGTCCAGCCCTAGGGGAGGTCAGAGCCACACCACAGGCCACTGCTGTGGACTCAGCAGTTAGCAGCTAGGTGGCTTCCTACTGTGGGGTGTGCAGTTAGTCCTAGGAGGAGGGGCCCATCCCTCATATGAGTTTCCTTCAGCTGCTGCCAGGAGGTGTCGGGAACTGGAGGCTTAATCTGCAGAAACTCATCCTAGTTCTGAAGGCCAGAGGCTGAAAGCAAGGTGTCCACAGGGTCAGCTCTCCCTGAAGGCTTGAGGGAGCACCCTTCCTGCCTCTTTCAGTTCCGAGTACCTCTAGGTGTCCTTTGGCTTGTGCTTGTATTTTTCCAGTCCTTGCTTCTGGCATTCTCAATGTGGCTTCCCCTCTGCCGCCTCCTTTTTTGTTTTGGTACCGGGGATTGAACTCAGGGGCACTCGACCACTGAGCCACATCCTCAGCCCTATTTTGTGTTTTATTTACAGACAGGGTCTCACTGAGTTGCTTAGTGCCTCGCTGTTGCTGAGGCTGGCTTTGAACTCGCAATCCTCCTGTCTCAGCCTCCCTAAGTGCTGGGATTGCAGGTGTGTGCCCAGCTCTGCCTCCTCTTTTACTACACTGATTGTGTATAGGGCCACCTGGATGATCTGTGATCATTGCCACAGCTCAGGATCCTTGACTTATTCATACCTGAAGGACTTTTTCCAAATAATGCCACAGTTCATCCCACTACCCTGCCTGGACTGATCATAGTGGGACAGGCCTCCTTCCTAAGGAACCTCCTTTGGCCAGCCACGTCTCTTGCTTCCATGGGGTCTGCCTCTGGCTGTGTGGTCTGGACAGGCTTGATGACAGAGATGCATGTGGTGCTTTAAGAACCTGAGAGCCAGGGGAGCCCTTGGCCTCCTGAAGGCCCCAGATGAACAGTGGCAGCACCTGTCTTTCCCCTGGGATTGGTAGGGGTGACTAGGTTCAGGCAGACAGGTGAATTGCTAGGTGGTAGGAGGCCTGAAGTGATACCCTTGTGTTGATGAGAACAACTGATTGGAGTCTCTCCTGGACATTCAGGCTGAGGAGAGGAGGCTGGGGTGGTGGCTTTGCCTGCCCCTCTCCTGTCCTTTGCTGGCCACTGTGCACTTTGTGCAAGGAAGCAGGTATGAGGTGAACAGTGAGATTCCCCGACGGCAGGGGGCAGGGACAGGGTGACCTGGTGAGGCACTGTGGCCCTTGAGCCTTGACCCTTTGTAGCCGACTTTTGGGATAAAATCCTGCGCTCACACTTACACCAAAGAGCTATTAGTCATCTATCTGAAATCAAATGTGACAGCATGTCCTGTGTTTTTGTTTGCTAAATCCATTAACTCTACTTGTAGTCCCATTTTTCACAGGTCTGAAAATCATAAATAGAAATAAAGAACAGGCAGCTGGGTGCGGTGGCACACGCCTGTAATCCCAGCACTTTGGGAGGCTGAGACAGGAGGATTGCGAGTTCAAAGCCAGCCTCAGCAATGGCAAGGTGCTAAGCAACTCAGTGAGACCCTGTCTCTACATAAAACACAAAATAGGGCTGGGATGTGGCTCAGTGGTCGAGTGCCCTGAGTTCAATCTTCAGTACCAAAAAAAAAAAGAAATAAAGAACAGGCAGACATGAAAACGGAAAATCAAATAAAAACGAATGGAAAAATTGGGACGGTTTACCTTTTAGTATTTCAAAGATTTTAAAGTAGTATTTGTTTCTGGGATCAAAAGTAGCACTGTGGTGCCCTCAGCTATGGAGACCGTGTCCTGAAGATCCCTGTCTTCAGCATGTCCGTCCACCTGTCCTGAAGCTCGGTGGTTGCCAGGCTAGGGCCCAGGCAAGTGCAAGGAGTCAGTGGGGGCTCATGCCAGCGTGGCAGTTGGCTAGCTGAGGTGCCAAGGGTGAAGAGGAGTTGGGGCCTGCTGCGGCCTTTGTGCGTGATCCAGGTCTGTGTGCTGCGGCTTCTGCAGTGGGAACTTTTGCACTTCACAAAATTCTGAGGTCTTGGGACCTTTGTGGCTGGTGTCCTGATGTAACCGGTTCCTCTGGTTTCTTGTGGCTGACAGCTCCTGTCCCTGCCCACAGGAATGGATCCTGCCCTTGAGGGTACCTGTGTGTACCCACAGCACTGAGGTAGAGAGCCCTGGAGGCAGTGGTTCAAAGCCACGCACAGCACAGCAGACAGGTGCTCAGTAGGGCGTGGAGAGGAAGGGAGGTGGAGGTGGGGTCTCTGGGAGGGGGTGCCGCTGAGTTTGGGTGCTGGGGGAGGAGGAGGGCAGGCAGTTTCAGAAGTCATACAAATGATGCCCTCCTGCACGTCCCTGCCCACAATCATTGGGCATTATGATCATTGGCCTGTTCGTCTGTGTTCACCAGTGGTGGCTGGCCCTGGAGGTGGGGCCATTCCTGGTTGTCTACCTGGCATGGACATAGAAGCCACTTGACAGTTTGACCCAGTGAGTGGGCAGGAAAGCCGCAGGCCATGAGGAGAGGGCCCCTGAGGGAGGCATGCAGAGGGTGGAGGTGGCCCAAGGAGAGTCCTTGGGGTGGGATGATAAGCAGTGGCTGTTCACTAGAGGGAAGGTGAGGGCAGGTGTAGGTGGCATCAGGTGTGGCCACACTGAAGGTAACAGGCCGAGGACCAGACCCCCCGGGCGACAGTGCTGCCTGGGCCCACCGTCCTCTCCCACGGCCTCTCCTGCCATCACTGCTCCCACCTGCCCTCCCCTGCGCTGGCCCCTGCCCTCTGCCACCTCTTGTCAGAAGTTCGGCTGTTGCCTGTGTGCTGCTATTCTTGCTGTGAGGGAGATTCGCGTGAGTCGTTGGTCTGTGGGCAGTGGTGTTCCTACCTAATGTCACTTACCAAGTAGGTCACTGCAGAGCTCCACTGCAGTGTCGTGGGGAACCCAGCACATGGAGGGTCCTGCAGTGACTGAGGAGAGCCTGGCCACGCTGGGGTCGGGCTGGCCTATGGCAGGAGGGCGTGGCTGCAGTGGATGCTGGTTCACCCCTGCATGTCTGTCTCTTGACGCTACAGACGGGTGCTGTGCGCCGTCCGTGCTGCGTGTGGGAACCCAGTCAACATGGGGTCACATGTTTGGGGCTTTTTATTTTTCCTGTCACCAGTGGTCTTGATTTTTCTTTCTTTCTGTTGGATCAGGGAGCTTGTACACGCTAGTTTCTGTGAATTGGTTAGCTTTGGATTTCGCTTGATGTAAACTTCACATTATAAAGAATTAGAATCACTTGGAGAGACGTAATATTTAAATGTTTTTGAACCAGAAAAACAAAACTTTGTAATTTAAGATAGTATCTTTTCTGCTAAATCTGGACTTTTTTTTTTTTGGTACTGGAGATTGAACTCAGGGGCATTCGACCACTGAGCCACATCCCCAGCCCTATTTTGTGTTTTATGTAGAGACAGGGTCTTACTGAGTTGCTTAGCGCCTCGCCGTTGCTGAGGCTGGCTTTGAACTCGCGATTCTCCTGTCTCAGCCTCCCTAAGTGCTGGGATTACAGGCTTGAGCCACCGCGCCTGGCTTAAATCTGGACTTTCTTCACCCAAAGAAAAGTGCTGGGTTGGAGCTGCTACTTGGCATAGGGCCTCTGCCAGAAGGTGAGGCCGCCAGGGGCAGCACTGGGGTCCTGCTTCCACAGACCCTGCATCCTGGGCCTCCACCAGGGCCCTGGGCACTCAGGAGTCTGCCCCTCCTTGCCTTGCACTCGGAGTAGGGAAGTAGCAGGGAGCTGAGCCCCCTGAGGAGCAGGTGAAAGCCAACTGTGATGTGCTGTGTTGTGCTAAAAGCCAACTGCAGGGCTGGCTAAGCTTGGCCAGTGCTTCCTGCTTTCTGTGTGGATGAGTGTGATGTCAGTGTGATTGCTTCTTCAGTTGCTCCCCTTGGTGTCGCTGGGCTTTAACAATGGTAAAATGTTCCCTGAGAAGCGAGCCCTGCTTAAGGCCGCCTGTCTTTAGCTTCTCTACTTCTCTCATCTCTTTCTCCTTTTTAAAATCCGTATTTTCCATGTTTTGTGGTTTTGAGAATTGCTTTACTGTTTGGGTGAGTTCTTTTCTAGACGCAAGTCTCCATGCTGCTCTTCAGCCATGGAGGGAGGCTTTCTGATTGGGACTGACTGGGAGCAGGGCGGACAGGGCTTGCCCTGGGAGACCAGGGTTGAGGCATCTAAAGCACATGTCCGGGGCTGGGATTGTAGCTCAGCGGTAGAGCGCTTGCCTCGCATGCGTGAGGCCCTGGGTTCCATCCTCAGCACCACATACAAAGCAATAAAATAAAGACATTATGTCCATCTACAGCTAAAAAAAAAAAAAAAAAAAGCACATGTCCCTGACACTTGGCTTGGAATGTTAAAGCCTCAGAACTGAAAAGTTTTAAAAGGCCCACACACGGACCTACCCGGTGGATGTGGCGTGTGGAATCCTGTACTCGGTGCTCTTTTGCGGGCCTCTTCCCAGGCCTGGTCACTCGTGTTTTGCTTGGAGTCGCAAATTTGCCAAGGAGTTTAGCCTGACCCCAAGAAGCAGGGAGTAATTCTTATTGGTGGAGATTGTCAGGGAGCTTGGTGCGTTTGCCCACGTGCTCCCTTCAGGCTGGTCGAGGATGTGCTGTGCATTGGTTTTCTCCTTGGTCAAATGGAATACGTACTCTCAGCTGGTGAGACGGGGTGGGATCGGCCAGGCAGTGAGCTGGTAGCACATCTGGGGCCAGTTCTTCCACTCTGAAGTTGGTTTGTTTCTGGCGCATGCAGCGTGGTGTCCTTGGTCATCACATTACAGACTGGATTTTGGTGAATGTTTTTTAAATTTTTTTAAATTAGAACTTTATAGTTATACGTAGTAGTTGGGTTCATTCCAACAAACTCATACATGTGGGGGATTCAGTCTCAGCTCATGAGCCCCTCTTCTTCTCCAGGGAGAATGCTTTGAAAATGTCCAATTAGGCATTACCACCGAGAGAGAGGCTGCTGTTTTGATGTGTTTATAGTAGGAATGGGCGAGTCCAATGATGCTGTTCATATTTTGCATTGCAAGCTGCATGATCTACATCTACACAACAAATTGTCCACAAAGAGCAACTCCTACAACCAGTGCTCATGACTTCACAGTGTAGTGGTCAGAGATCTCCAGGAGGCCTTGGTGAGGCTAGGATCAGCGTGTCAACCAGGCAGCATGGACAGGACCCCTTCCAAGTCCCTCTGTGGCTGTTGGTGGTTGCAGGAGACTTGCCTCCGAGGCTGCCAGCGTTGCTATTGGCAGTTGTCTTGCCTCGCTGGCTTCTGGGAAGGCATCTGTCTGCTCCTTGTCATGCAGGTGTCTTATTAGGGCTGCTTAGAGCCCTTGGGTGAGCAAGACAAAAGGCAGTCTTGTTGTAACCTGATCTTGTGAGGGACATCTTATCACTTTTGCTGCCTTCAGCTTGTTGCTAGGTCTGCCTGTACTCAAGGGGAGGGACTGCCAAGGGCAGGACAGCCCTCTCCACTGCTGTACCAAGCACGCTCCCCTGGGCCCTCCCCTGAGCTCAGCTCAGAGTACAGGATCTCTGTCTCTGAGTCTGTTCAGGAGTGGACGGGGTGCTTGGCTCCTGAAGAGCACTGCGTTTTGATCTATAGATGAAACTGAGGTGAGTTAGCCACCCACCCACCCACATCCAGGATGCAGTAATGGTAGAGACAGAATCCCAGTGTAGATACTTAAGTGAGGCACAGTGGGCGGACCTCAGGAGTCAGGTGCAGGGATCCTGAAACCCAGACTGGCATGTTGGAAGTCCCTTATTCCTCAAGCTTTTTGGACAGTGGCCCCCACCCAGCTTTCTACCCTCCTGGTTCCTCTCTCCCAGCCATCCTGCCTCCTCCTCAAAGATAGCCATCCTGCCTCCTCCTCTTTACAGCTGAGCCATTTTCCTGGCCTGCTCTCTGCCAGGAGGATTTTCAGGATCCAGGGGCTGCTTTCCTCTGGTGCCACTTCTGACCCTTCACTTAGAGCTGGCAGTGTTTCTGCAGGCATGATTTTCTCAACAACCTTGTGGGTCTCCCATAGAGCTCCTTGGCGTTGCTCTGTCAGACCAGAGCCATGCCCTGGACTCCCTTCCAGATAAGCGCTCTCCACGTGGCTCCTGCAGGGAGGAAAAGTGCCCGTAAGCTTCCTGTCGGCCCCACTGTGGAAAGGCCTGTGAGGCACACTGGGGCCCCTTTCAAGAGACTGGCAATCTCCTAAGCTTGCGCTGCACACGGTGCTCTCACCACCCCGCAGGCAGGGCTTGCCTTGGATGAGGCCTGCTGGAGCCTGAGGTGCCCTTGGGGCTGTGGGCTTCTCAGAGCAGGGTTGAGTGGCAGAAGTAGATGATAGTAACGTGCACCTAGAGAACGGTGTGGCGAGCTTCCCGGGGGGTGGAAAACAAGTCATCTTCATTCAGGGTCCCCACTGTCCCCTCTCCTGTGCCCTTTAAATTCCTTATGTGTGATTGAGTTTTAACGGGGGCTTCTGCCCTGCCTTACTTGGATACCTGTGGCATCATGTGCTCCTCAGTTACCGGGAAGGTGGTGCTGTCTGTGTGTTCGGGTCACATACAGTCAAGCAGTACAGGCGGCCTGGTGGAGGTAGGGAGTGGGTCGACTCACTGGGAGCATCCTGGGTGTGGAAGTGGGTAGGAGCCACACCTCTCGTGCTGGTGATCCTGGCAGGTGGGCTGGCAGTGTTCATGGGGCATTTGGGTTCAGCTAGGTAAAGGGATGATGGGTGGCAGGTAGGGTTTGAGAATAGGGAGTGAGGGTGGGTCCTAGCTTCCTTTCTTGGAGTCTAAAGGTCCCTGTTGCTGTAGGCTCCTGGGAAATATGCCTTGGTGGGTTTCCATCAGTCTTCTCACGTTTGGTTCCTCTCTATCCTTTCATGCTTTTCTGAGTGTATGGTCAAGGTTGCTGTCGACTGATGTGAGCATGTGGGGTGAGCCCTGTGCTCCCTGCTCCCAACCTTGCACCCATCAGGCTCAGGTACTCCATGGTGACCACGTAGCCCCCACCAACCTTTGATACCGGGCCATGGCCTTTTGTGAGCCTCTTGCACACAGGTCTGTGTGGGGTGGGAACTCCACTGAGGAAAGGCTTACTGTGGCTCACAGTTTTGGAGGTTTTGGTCAGTGGTTATCTGGCTGCACTGCTTTTGGACCTGTGGCGAGGCAGCACATGGCGGCAGGGAGTGCATGATAGAGCAAAACCGTGCACCTTGGTGTCTGGGAAGCAGAGAGAGGCAGGAAGGGCTGAGGTCCCATTGTCCCCTCTCAGGACACACCCCAAAGGCCTAACTTTCTCTTGCTAGGCCCCACCTTGTGAAGGTTCCACCACCTCCCAATAGCACCAATGGGCTGGTGGTCAAGCCTTTACCACATGGGCCTTTGGGGCACATTCAAGATCCAAACTGTAACATGGACAAAAATAATAAGTTCTGTCACTTAGAGAAATTTAAGAACATTGCAGCCTAACTGGTTCTTAGAACATCCCTTCATTCTTTGGCTCAGCACTGCAGATAGAGTACTTGCTCAGTGCAGGGATTTGCTCGGCTCCCTGAGGGGCATACACTGCTGTGGGGGTTTGTCTCAGTCCCTTTTTTGCTGCTATAACAAAAATACCTGAGGCTGGTTGCTTATAAGGTTAAGAGGTCTATTTAGCTCACAGTTTTAGAGTCTGAAAGTCCAAGTTTGAGTGGCCCCATCTGCTCAGCCTCTGGTCAGGATCTTCTGACTGTCATGACATAGCAGATGACATTGTATGGCAAGAGAGGAAATAGGAGTGGGACTAGGCTTGCTCTTATGACAGCCTGCTCCCGGGGATATAATTAACCCACTCCTACCTGTGACCCATCACTTGCCACTTGGTCCCACCCCTTAATGACCCGCCACCTTTCAGTACCATTGCACTGGGGAGTTAAGCCTTCACATGAGTTTCTGTGGGGACAAACCACATTCCAACTAGAGCAGGCCTTTAGAAACCCCAAGGGGACTACATATGCACATGTGTGTGCACCAGAGCAGGGAAGCAGGGTGCTGTGATTTGGGGTCGTGGAGACCTGTGTAGAGCGGGAGTGGGAGAAAGTTGCAGAGGTGAGTGCAGAGGAGGTTGGTGATGGGGGCGTGAGCCAGTGTGCTCTTGCCTGGGTGCTGCCTGGTTCTCACTGTCCACCCCGCCGTGTGCTCTGCAGCAAGGGCCCTCAGGGCGGGCTGTTGTCCCGGGCTGTTGTCCCTGTTGTTTCCCATGTGCCTAGAACAGTGCCTGGCACAGAGAAGGTGCTCATACAGATGTGGGGTGGACATGGGCACAACAGCTGACTCTGTCATTGGAACCCTCTGAAGTGCTCCTGGGCACCAAGGCCATGGCTACTGCATTTATACCCAGAAGCGCTTCCTGACAAGAAGCCCTTTAGAAACCACTTCCTTCATCCCACAGTTCCAGGTCTTTAGAGAGGCAGGTGGTACTTTCCCTCCCTAGAGCATCTGGGCCCCACTGGCATGCTGGGAAACCAGGAGCTCAGCAGCACTGTGGGTGCTGATCAGGTTCTTGGAGTTGCACTCCTTGACTGAGCTACCTCAGGATGGGTTGGTATGATCAGGAATCAGCAGGAAGGCTGTCCTGGAAACAGTGTGTACAGGCACCTGTCTGTGGCTTCTAAAGGAGGGGCCTGTAACCTGGTTGAAGAATCGCACCTGCTACATCTGCTGATGCTTGGTGAGACACGTGGGATAGGGGGCACATCGATATCCTGCCTCCCAACTGCCGCAGGCCCCTAGCCTTGTGCTGACAGGCCAGACACAGTTCAGTGTGGATGAAAAAGAGACAAATGGCATCGGTGCAAGTTCCAGGATGAGAGCGGTCGAGTTCACTGTCTGGGTAATCTGAGCAGGACAGGTGCAGACACGAGGTGTGTCTGGGAGTTTCCCAGCTCAGGGGGGTTGTTGCCCTGAAAGGGGGAGATGGATAAGCTGCGTTTCTGGCTACCCTTCCCTTTAGGAGTTCCTGGAGGTTGGAGGCCTGGGACTGAGCTGGACCATCTGCACTGCTTCCCCGGGTGGTCTAGGTGTGAGGTGCCTGGGGAAGTGTGCCAGTCCATGGGGGCACTGTGGGCTCAGCCTGGTGTTTGGGGATGTGTGGGGTGCTGCCCTGCTGAAATTTCTGACCCAGCACTTCATCCTGTGCAGTTACCCAGCAGACCCTTGGCACCTTGCAGGTGGCCTCTGCCAGTGCCTGGCTTGTGTGTTCTCAGGTGACTAGTGTCACGTTCTTGTGCCTTCCTAGAAGCCCTGTTTCCTATGATTGTTTTGTGGGACTTTTTCATTTGTCCTACTTAGCACCTAGCCCTTTGGATACAGGTGGTCTTGTCTGTAGTGCTGGGAGACAGGCTGTTAATTTTTGGAGCAGCTAGTCAGGCAGGTATTATTGGGCGAACGCTGATCACCATTCATAAGTTTAGTGGTCAGTGGCCCCTGACTGGTCCCTGCAGCTGCACAGCCCGTTTCTCAGGAGCAACCTGCTGCTGGAGGCTTGGTGGAACTGGTGGCATCCGCTGTTCTTCTGCCCCTGGGCCTTAATACAGCGGCCTGTGTCACTTGGATTGTAGGGTTGGGGAGTCCCTTGGTTTTGGTAGCTATAAGAGTCCTCTAGCACTTTTTGGGTTTTTCTTTCTCTCAGCCCTCCTCACCTTTTTTTTTTTTTTTTTTTTAAAGTCAAATGAAGCCAAATATCCTACTAGATACTAGAAACTGTCTTCAATTTTGGCTGCTGCCAGGGTTTCCTAGGGAGAATTTTGTGTTCATGACATGACCTGCAATTTAAATCAGACAACTCCACATATCCCTTCCCAGTTTGGGGAGCCCTCTGGCTGCCTTTGCAGATGAACAGATGCCTTTCTCCCCAGTAACTCCCAGGCTGGTCCTCTTGGTCTCCTGGCTTTCTCTGATGTCCTCTGCCCCTGGCTCCATGCTGTGCCTCTTGACCTTCCTGCTCATGTTCAGATCAGGTAGATCTGTGCTGCGCCTGCTCCTTATCTGGAGGGCCTCTTGGATTTTTTGTTTTGGTCCTTGGGAGTGAACCCAGGAATGCTCAACTACTGAGCCACATCTCCAGCCCTTTTTATTTGCAACTTTGAGACAGGGCCTCCCTAAGGTGCTTAGGGCCTCGCTAAGTTGCTGAGGCTGGCCTTGAACTAATTTCCTGAGTTGCTGAGATTACAGGTTTTGCCACTGTGCCTAGCAATACTTTTTTTCCTTTTCCTTCACTCTCTCTCTCTCTCTCTCTCTTTTTGTGGTACTGGGAGTTGAACTCAGGACCTTATGCTTGCTGGGCAAGTACTCTGCCATTGAGCTACATCCCCAGCCCAGGATAGCCTCTTCTGGAGGCCGTGTCTTCTTGTATCTGCATGTCCTCAGGCTGGAGAGTGCTGTCTGGACCTCCCAGGGCCTGGTTCCTTCCTCTGTCTGGGGAGATTACCATCACCCAGGAGTGGCACTGGGGAGGGAGCATTTGGACTCATTTGTGCTATAAGCTGGCAGGAGATAAGCCAAGGGAGAACTGGCCTTGGGTGCCAAGACCCCCAGAGAGAGGAGAGAGCTGGGCCCCATGTTAGAAGCCCAGCAGAGAAAGAGCAGTAGCAGGACAGGGGAGGAGGTGGCTGCAGAATGGCATGGGAAGACTGCATTTAGGAGGTTGTGTAGGGTTCAGGTTGCTGTGAGGTGACCAGAGAAAGGCCACAAGGCTGATGGGCTGATGAGAGTGACTTCAGAGGGATCCTAGGGCCCGCTGGTGGGATGTCCTGCAGCAGTATCTGTACCCAGTGCAGGACTGGGAAATGACAGTCAGTTCCTATAGGGTGGGGTGTCCTGGGTGGGTATGAGGGACGTGGGGTGGACCACAGTGTTCCTAGCTGATGCCTGGTGTGTAAACTGGGGCTGGGTGAAGCGGGACCTTGGAGTGGAAGAAGTGAAAGGGTCAGTGCGGGTCCCCAGGGTGGTCACTGGAAAGCACATGAGTAGGGGGCAGAGGCTGTGGTCAGCGAGAGCTGTGTGACCACAAGGTGGAGGGTTTCCTGGGGTGAGGAGGCGGCTGTCTGGGTGGAGTGGGCTGGAAGTCAGGGCTCCCGCCAGGGGCAGGGATGCTTTTGGCAGAGGCCTTGGGTGTAGACGCCTGGATGAGGCGACAGCAAGAGGGGCAGCAGCAGCAGGGAGAGTTCAGGGATGGGGTTTGGAGGTCAGGAGGAGACTCTTAGGCGTGGGGGCTGGTCCCTGAGGGGAGGAGCAGGGGAAGGGCCGTGGGTGGGTGGAGTGGGGCTGGGAATGGCTGGGCTGTCCTGGGCCTGGGGGACTGGGGCTTCTGCTGACCTGCAAAAGAGTCAGAAGCAGGCAGGCTGCGCTGGTGCTGCTCTCAGGGTCAGGGGTGTCACTTGCCTCCAGGTTTTCTTGTCTGGGCTGAGAGGTCTTTGCAGGAAGGGACTATTTTCTTCATGTTGCAGCCCTGGGCCTGGTTTAGTGACACCATTGAATGGTAGGTGGCATGTTTGCTGATGGGAATGTGTGGCCAAGGAAATGGGCCCTGGGAGATTTAAGAGGACTGTCCACTGAAGGTGTTTGTGTCTGTAGGGATAAAGTCTGTAGGGATAAGGGTGAAGAAGGCATTGATTACTGATGGTGGTTAAATGGCCTGGAAGTGGCCTTGATGATTTAAGAATCTGCCAGATCATCCCCTTTGGCACCGTGTTCTGCTGTGTCCTGGAGGGTGTGGTCAGGTCTGTCTGGGCCAGAGGACAGAGTGGGAGAGAGAATAGTGCTCAATAGTGCTCTTCAGGATGGCCCAGGGACCTGGGGTTGGGATACGGCTGCTAGAGGGGATGATAGAGGACAGGGCGACTGGACACAGGGATAGTCAGTGCCTTCTGTGTGTGCTGTGTTCCCGGGACAGGTGTGTGTCTTCCTGTGTGTGTGTGTTGCCATGTGGGTGTTGGGTAGATGGCCAGGTGGATGGATGTTAGCAGCCCTGAGCATTGCTAGGTAGTGGGCAGGACATGGGTCTCAGTTGGAGAAAGTAGCTTGGTGGCACCTGTGCTGATTGGGCCAGGCTAAGGGGAGGGATTGGGGAAGCCGACAGCACCCTGTGTCTCAGATCTGATGACTTCTCTGTTCAGGTGACTCATAGTCTGGTGGAGAAGCAACAGGCTTCCTGTCCCTGGAGGAAGGGAGCAGGGCCTGGACCAGTGTGCAGCAGTGACAGACCTGCAGTGATGCTGTGAGCGGCAGTAGCTTTGGCGTGCCATGTCTGCCGTGAGCCGGACTGCATTCTCTGGGGTGTTTTAGACAGGCTGTTGTATGCTGTTCCCACCCCATCAGGTGCTGAGACAGTTCACCGTAGCCAGGTGGCTTATGAGCCCAGATGTGCTCTCCTACAGGTCCCAGCTTAGTCTGACCAGGCTGAAGTCGGTGTGGGAGGGGCTGGGGTTCTGCATCCCTTGGCTAGGGTCCCTCCTTGGATCCCTCTGATGGACCCTGTGACTCTCCTCATGGAGACCCTGGGATTCCATGGGGCCTCCTGAATAATCAGGGTAGTCTCCCCATCTCAGACCTTCACTTGATCGCATCTGCAAAGTACTGAGGCACTGGACATTAGGATGTAGACCTATTAGGGAACATTATTCAACTATCGTACCCCCAAAAAGATCCAGCAAGGAGGTCCTAAACACATTTATTGATAACTTTAATATATGTTACCTTTTCTATTTTTTCTTCCATTTTCTTTGTTTTTCTTTTTTTCTGCTCCTGGGGATGGAACCTAGGGCCTTGTGCCTGCTAAATGTGTACTGTCACTGAGCCACATCCCTAGCCCTAGTAGGTACATTCTTACTGATGAATTTGAATCAGTTAAATGCTTAGTCCTAACATTTAAATTACTAATTTAGCACCATTTAGATATTAAATAATGCAATATTTGTAAATAAATTGCCTTTTTCCCACATACATTTCTAAAAATGGTTTTATTCGGATGCGCATCCTGATAGTCTGTTGTCACCAGAGGCTGCTCCCGGAGGCGTCCGGTCATGCACTTCCCACCTCGTCCAGCTCCCAGCTTCTCTGTGTGTCTGTAAATAACTCAGAATCTGTTTATGACTCTTACTGGAAACTTTATCCCAAAACACAAAAATCCCTTCTAACAACAATTATTTAAAAATCATGTTCTATATTGTATTCTGGATCTTCACAATGTAGCCACTGGCTGTATTGGTTTTTAAAGGGTCTGGTGCAGTGGAGAGTCCTCATGGTGGCTGAGATGCATTGAGAACAGGCTGTGTGCAGTCTTGGCTCCCAGCTGGCATCTGCACCTTAGTGGTCTGTGTAGATGGTGAGGTGTATGTAGATGCCTGCCCTGCTTCTGGGAGTCTGGAGGTTTGGCACGGACCCTCTGAGGTGCCCAGGGGCCCAGCCCAGTGAACACCCTGGATACTGAGTCTCTCCTGGGCTCCCTGGTGGCACTTGCACACATGCAGTCACAGCTCCTCACTCAGGCAGTCAAGCGCATCCCCAGCCTCCACCTGGAGGGGACTCTGGGCACTCGCCTGGGCTCCTGGACTTCGCCCCATGCCGTCTCTGGCTGCTGATTCTGCTATGAGCCCCTTTGCTGTAATGAGTCGTAGCTGTGAGTGTGCCTTTGTGCCGAGGCCTGGGAGTCCTGGTGCTCACTGGCCCTGGGGTGGTCTTGGGGACCCCATGGTCTGTTTTCAGTAATATGCAGTACTTTAAATGATGAAGTCCTGCCCTGGAATAATTAAATTAGCATTACATTTCCTTGCTTTTTTTGGTTGTTGTTTTATCTCTTCTGTTGAGTGAACTATAAATTGTAGCTTTTTAAATTGAGGTTATTTCAAACTGTTGTGTGTTTTTGGCACACAACGCTTTGTTTAAAAAAATTAATTGTGGTAGGATTGTCGGATGTGAGAGAACATAAAGTGACCCTGTCTCCTGAGGGAAATGCTTCGAGGGGGTTTGTGATCAAATCAAGGACTGGATGGAGTGATCTTGGGGCTTTGACCCTAGGAGAGCCCTGCTATTCAGGTGGGCTCTGCCACCTGAGGGGCACCCTTGGACACATGTGGCCTGCTGTGGCTCCTGAGAGTGTGCAGTGGGGCCAGTTCCCATTTCCACAGCTGCACGCGGGGCTGCTCTGTAGAGTCCTGCATGCACCTCCTCAGGGGCCAGGTGGCCCAGCCCTGACAGGCACTTTACACTTGAAGGCAGGGTTTTCAGTCCAACTTGGAGGTGTGGTGGGTGTGCACTCTGCTCTTGCCTCCTGTGGTTATTTATGCGGCAGCCAGGGTGGCGTTCGCTGTGAATTCTCTTCATGTTCAGGTGATACCTGTCCATGGTGGAGATGGGCCTGCTCATAACAAGAGCTGTTTGTCTTTCCTCCTCAGGGTCTTGTTTCAAGAGGAAACATAGTAGCCTCGAGCACCCCTGAAGCATGGATGCCCTGGCTTAGCGACATGCTGTCCGTCTTGGGAAAACCTCAGGATGTACAGGGCTGGCGAGCCAGGGAGGCGCGTGCGGAGCGTGGAGGTTGCCCGCGGCAGAGCTGGCTACGGGTTCACCCTCTCGGGACAGGCGCCTTGCGTGCTCAGCTGTGTCATGAGGGGCAGCCCTGCCGACTTCGTTGGCCTCCGAGCTGGAGACCAGATATTTGCTGTCAATGAAATCAATGTGAGAAAAGCCTCCCACGAGGACGTGGTGAAGTTGATTGGAAAATGCTCTGGTGTCCTGCGCATGGTGGTTGGCGAGGGCATCGGCCACTTGGAATCCTGCTCCAGCGATGAGGAAGGTGGACTCTACGAGGGGAAAGGCTGGCTGAAGCCCAAACTCGACTCGAAGGCCTTAGGTATAAACAGGGCAGAGAGAGTTGTGGAGGAAATGCAGTCGGGTGGGATTTTCAATATGATTTTTGAAAATCCGAGTCTTTGCGCGAGTGGTTCAGAGCCCTTGAAACTGAAGCAGAGATCCCTGTCGGAGTCTGCTGCCACACGATCTGACCCGGGCCTTGAGGGGCTGAGTGCGTCACATCCCAGTGTGCTTTCCAAGGAGGAAGTGTCAAAAGTTATCAACGACGATTTGGTTTTCAGTGTGGGACTTGAGAATCACGATGACTTTGGACTGGATGCGAGTATTTTAAACGTTGCCATGGTCGTGGGCTACTTGGGCTCCATCGAGCTCCCTTCCACGAGCTCCAACCTGGAATATGACAGCCTGCAGGCCATCCGTGGCTGCATGCGGCGCCTGCGGGCAGAACAGAAGATCCACTCGCTGGTGACGATGAAGATCACGCAGGATTGTGTGCAGCTGTGCGCGGACAAGGCTGGAGTGGTGGCCGAGTACCCCGCTGAGAAGCTGGCTTTCAGTGCCATGTGCCCAGATGACAGGCGGTTCTTTGGGCTGGTGACCATGCAGAACAGTGACGAGGGGAGCCTGGTGCAGGAGGAGGAGGGCGCCCTGCGGACGTCCTGCCATGTGTTTATGGTGGACCCAGATTTATTTCATCACAAGGTCCACCAAGGCATTGCGCGGCGGTTTGGCTTTGCCTGCACAGCTGACCCTGACACCAGTGGCTGTTTGGAGTTCCCAGTGTCCTCACTTCCTGTGCTTCAGTTCATCTCTGTCCTCTACCGAGACATGGGTGAGCTGATTGAGGGTGTGCGGGCCCGCGCTTTCCTGGACGGGGATGCTGATGCCCACCAGAACAATAGCACCAGCAGCAACAGTGACAGCGGCATTGGGAATTTCAACCAGGAAGAGAAGAGTAACCGGGTGCTCGTGGTTGACCTGGGTGCCAGTTCGAGCAGGCATGGCCCGGGCAGTGGCCCTGGGTGGGAGGGTGCGGGCGGTAGGGCCTCTCAGCCCTGGGGTGTGCCCTGGAATGGGGTCTTCTGCCGTGACCCTGAGGCAGTCTCCCCATTTGAGGCTGGCCCCCAGACGGACAGGTTCTGGGACTTAAACAAGCATCTAGGCCCACCCTGTCACATGGAGGTGCCCTCAGCCTCCTTGCGGAGTTCCGTCCCTCCTTCCAAGAGGGGTGCTGGGGGTGCTGGCTGTGGTGTGAGCCAGCGGTGGCTCCCGGTCCACGTGCTCCAGGAGTGGCAGTGTGGGCATGCCAGCGACCAGGAGTCATACACAGATTCCACCGATGGCTGGTCCAGCGTCAACTGCGGCACGCTGCCCCCTCCCATGAGCAAGATCCCTGCAGACCGCTACCGGGTGGAAGGCAGCTTCACACAGGCCCCACTGACCTCCCAGAAGAGGGACTGGGCCAGGAAGGCTTTTGGAATGCAAAACCTTTTTGGGCCCCATAGAAACGTTAGGAAGAGTAAAGAAGACAAAAAGGTAAGCCTGTTGGTGTAGCGCAAGGCAGATGTGCTTGGTGGCGTAACCTGGCCCTCATACCCCATTGCCTCGGCTGAGTGGCCTCTGGCAGGGGCCACAGGGTGTCTTCTCTGCCCTGTGCTGCAGACTGCCTTGCCCAGAAGCCCTGGTTCTCCACGGCTCTCATCCTCCTGCTCCCTGGACCCTGCCGTCTGTGTGGGCAGGTGGGGTGAGAGGAAAGGTGACTCCTCAGCCCGGGTGAGGCCCTTCTGCTCCTCCCCACGGTGGGGGTGGGGGGCCTCCTCTGCTGAAACCCTCTATGGGCTCCTGGTTGGTTGGGGCCCAGGCAGGCATAGCGCAGAAGCCCTGGCTGGGATGCTCTGCTGCTGGTGTGCTCTCACACAAGTTCCTCCAGCTCTTGGGATTTTCTTGTTATGAAATACTTTAGAGAAGGAAAGGATGGATCTCCTGTAGTTTTACCTCCCCAGAGTGACTGTGGAAAATGCTAGTGTATCTGAGGACAGATTTTGTTTTAAAGAAAAGCAGTTGTAATCCTATGGATTTTCAACCTGATCATTTTCTTTTTATTTTCTAAAAGTAAAATGAAATGCATGTTTGATAGGTTGTTCTAGTGGGGGTCTCCTTGTGTTTTTGGTCCCTGGCAGCTCTGAACCCTAGGTGGGACTGTCAAGGAGGTGTCCTTTGCCTTTCCCGCAGAGCCCACCCGTGTGGTCAGGAGCACTGCCAGGGCTGGAAACTGTTACTTGAATGTGATGTTGGTGGACTCTTGAGCATATATTTAAGAACACATTCTCTCCATTGCCCTTATGTAAGTTATTAAACACCCAGGTCCGCCTGGCTCTTTGTGGTGGTGGTGCCCTTGCCCACTTGCATGAAGTGTGGTGGCCTCGGCACCGTACAGTGTCATACTTTACATGATTTAAGGTGCTGGTTTACAGTCTTCAGGATGCCTGGGAGACACATGGTATCCTTGTCTGGTTAGCAAGTGAACTGATTGACCTTGAGGGTCAGGGACGAAGTAGCCAGTGGGAATCAGCGGGTCCTGAGCTGCATCTGGGGCTCTTTGTAGTGCTGTCTGCACTGAGCCAGCTGCCTTGAACGAGTGGGTGTTCACAGCCATAGCCCAGGCTGGACCAAGGCAGGAGGATAGAGAGCCTCTGGGGAGCTGGGGCATTGGTGCTGGACCCACACACAGCACCCACTGCTTTATGACAGTGCTAGTGCCTGATTTCACCTTGGCAGGAATTCTCTATGCCATCAGGCAGGTGCCTTTATTTCCATTTTACTGGCAAGGAAGTGAAGCTTCATGAATGTCAAGAGCCTTGCCTACGGCCAGGTGTTAAGTCAGTGCTGGCAGGTTGCCTCCCAGAGACTACCCTGCTGTGAAGCAACAGGACCCGTTGACTTGGCCACTGTAGAAGTGTCCTGTTGTTGTGGGAAACAGACTGGTCGAGAAGCAGCAAGCAGTTCTTGGAGTGGAGAACTCCAAAATTTATTTTATGCCAGTAGGCCCAGAGGAGAACAAAACTCCAAATTCTGAGCTCCCATCCCGTTTCTCACAACATTTATGAAAGGGCTATCTAGTGTCATAATTTTTCTAGTCTACCTGACATATGGTTGTGCACAGTTTCTAGCGGGAAGGTTTACAGAAGCAGAGTGTGACAAGGGGAAGAACTGGCTGGGGTACAAGGCCTCTAGCCTTGGGCTGGAGCCTCCACAGGTGTGTTTACACTTCAAAGGGGAGGAGTCAGGCTCCCCGGGGAAGTGATCTACAATCCAAAAGGTGGGGAGCCAAGGCCAACCTGGCTTCCTGGAAGAAGGCCAGAGGGGAGGGAACCCACCCCTCCCTGGGCAGCGCTTTCTTACCATGACGGTATGATTCCACTTCACAACCACACTGTCCAGTTGGGCCCTGTTGTACTTTGCCTGTGTGTCTGTCCCTTCCACTTGCCAGGTGGGTTTCCCATGTCATCACTGTGGTCTATGACAGCCTCCCGGTGGGGAAACTTCCGGGGGTTAGGAGATGGCCATCAGGTGGGCAGTGGCTGGCTCAGATAGTCAGACCACCCCGGTCAGGAGAAGCAGAAGAAAGGCCAGGGACTGAAGCAAGGGCCTGGACATTGGAAGAGCAAGGGGAGTTAGGGAAGGGAAGGCAGGACCATCTCATGCATTCCTCCTACCCCTGCCTGGGAAGCACGGCTCAAAAAACCAAGCGAAGGGAAGGGAACAAGGTGGTCAGGGGCCCAATTCCAGGATCAGAGGCAGGGCGAGGAGGGGAAGGCGAGGTGTCAACGACTGGCAGGACACCCTGTTTGGCCACACAGCATCCATGCCCCCTTCTGCACACACTGGGTCTTCCATACAACAAGAGTGGCCAGGTGGACCTCCAACACAGGACTCCGTGGGGAGGATGCTTGCTCCTTGCAGTTCCAGCAGTTGGTTGCTGGTTGTTGTGTTTTGTCCTGTGACTCCTCTGAACCGACTTTGACCTCTGACGTGTATTCTGTTAGTGTCCTTGAGGTTGGCCAGCCCTGTGATCAGCTTGCGACTCCACAGACACTTCCTTAGATGCCTGGCAGTCGTCTCCCAGGCCCAGCTGGTGGCAGCATGTGGCAGGGTGTGCCTTCAGCACTCTGCCTGGCCTTCACTTCCTTCTCAAGGCAGAGGTGAGAGCCCAGGAATGTGCTGGGTTTCTTAACCTCCCAGGGTGTTTCATTCCCCAGCTTTTCTTTTGAGCCAGCCATGGCCTGCTGCACCCTGGGGTGCTTCCTGGTGGGGGGCACTTCTGGCTGGGCAGCCCTCGAGCTCCTATGTGTAGCGGGTAGCAAGTGTACCATGTCCAGGATGGCTGACCTCGGGGGAAGGGGTCGGACTGAGTTGCCCAGCTGCTAGAGTTCAGATGGAAGGCAGAGGTGGAGACCACTGTGAGAGCGCCAGCTCCTCCAGACCACGGCCCTTCCTCCACTTCCACCTGCTTGAAACACCTGTGTTGGAGGGGAGAGGACTGCTGGAGGGGCTGAGGCAGTCAGGAGAGTGGGTGTAGGAAGACTCCCCTTTATGCCTTAAGTTTCCTGTGGCTCCAGTAGAACCTGCTTCTCGTTGCCTCAAGAGTATACAAAACCTGTCTTACGTGGTGTGGCTGGAGTGGATGGGACTGCCCTGTGCGGCAGGAGAAGGCCAGGGCAAACGGATGGCTCAGCTACAGAAGACACGTGAAAATCCCCGTGGGCCCCCAGGGGGCCACAGGCATTAAGGGGAGGGTGTGCATAGTGGGGGTGAGCTAGGCCTGCAGTGGGCCTGCGTGGGCCAGCGCTGTGGAGGTGCAGTGTGGCGGCCAGGTGGGGCTACACAGAGGGGCGGCTCGAGCAGCAGGTCTGGGCCTCCCAGTCCTGGAGCGTGGGCGTCCTCGGTCCAGATGTGGCATGGCTGGCTCCTCCTGAAGCCACTTTCCTTGGCGCATGTTTGGTGTCTCTCTGTGTCCTTAGAGTCCCTCTGGGTGTCTGTGTCCTGATCGCTTCTTCTCACAAGGATGCCAGTCAGACTGGATTAGTTGTGGTTCATCACCTCTGAGAAGGCCGTGTCTCCACACACAGTCATCCTGGCTCTGGGGTGAGGGCTCAGTGTTGGATTTGGGGGAGTACAGCTCAGCCTATCATGTCACTCATTAGGATTGGTTGAGGCCATGTCTTAAAGTGGCCACTGCCAGATCCTGAACGGCGGCACTGCTTGTGCCAGTGGCAAGGAGTGCTGCTGGAGGATGAGCTGGGCACCATGGGTCATGATGGCAGGCGCTGGCCCACCCTGTGGCGGTAGGACCGAGGTGCCTTGTGGTGTTCAGGCAGCACTTGGAGGGAAGTCCCGTCCACTGGAACCCCGTGAGTGTGGAGAGTTGGGGCATTAAACATCTGGGAGGGACTTCAACATGATCTGATAAATTATTACAAACCGGACTGAAAAAACTAGCTTATCTCACTGCTGACTTGTAAATGCCTGAATTAAACCCACATCAGATACAGTGTTGGGCTTAGAACTAGGAAATCAGTTTGGATTATATAAACACAGGCTCATTTTAACATAACACTTCCAGCATGGCTGAGTCCCGGTCTGCTGTGTTTAACTGAGCCACTCTGCCCCCTACCCCAGTTGCTGGGGGAGGAAAGGAGGCCAGCGTTGAGGGAGGGAGGCCTTGTGGAGCCTGACATCCGCGCAGGGTGCCCTGCTGACCAGGAGCCTCCCAGCATGTGGAGAGCAAGGACAGCACAGGCAGCTGGAGCTTCTGGTGTGGCAATCTCAGTGCCCTCAGGCCATTTTTAAGCATGGGTATGTATATATGTAAATGCATGAGAGAATGGGAGGGACCCCTTCAGATTGGTAACAGTGGCTACCTCAGGTCCCTGTGAGAACTGGGGATGGGACAGGAAGCTTAATCTTGTGTTGGTTCTGTTTTTTACAATGGGAATGTGAACGTTTCATTTACTTGAACATCCCCTTGGAGAAAAAAATAAAAATGTTTTTTCTTTTAATTCTTTTAATAAGAACAGTCAGTGAGCCTTGACCCTACCTGTGTTCATGGCATAGCTGCTCATGGGCTCCTTAGGTGTCCCGCAGGAGAGTCCTGGGTGTACCAACAGCTGCTGCGCGGTTTCTCGGTCCTCACGGTGTCCATCTCTGGGAAGGGCAGCTCTGGCAGCACCCCCTGGGCCCAGCTGCCCCCAGGCTTCTCCCTGTCAGGGGCTGGCCGGGAGGCGCTGCGGGGCGAGCCTGGGCCTGCTGTCTTTGCTGACTGGAATCAGAGCATGGAGGTCCCTTGAGGTGCAGGGGAGTGAGCACAGGGAGAGGGTGCTTGTTCTCCCCATGTGTCTGCTTTCCAGGAGGCGAGACTGTTCAGAGCCAGGGCACAACGCCTGCCAGAACCAGGACAGTCTGTATTGAATCAGAAACAGAATATTGATTGGTTTCGCTGCTGCTTCAGATGTATCAAAATGCCTTCATGGTGCATTCTGCAACTTGATTTTTTTCTTCTGGTTCTGGGTGCCCCTACCCGGAGCCACATCCTCAGTTTTTTTTTTTTTTTATTTATTGGTACCAGGGATTTAACCCAGGGGTGCTTAACCACTGAGCCATGTCCTTAGCCCCCTTTTAAAATTTTTTATCTTGAGACAGGGTCTTAATAAGTTGCTGAGGGGGGCTGGGTTGTGGCTCAGTGGTAGAGCGTTTGCCTAGCATGCATGAGACACTGGGTTCGATTCTCAGCACCACATATAAGTAAATAAAATAAAGGTTCATTGACAACTGAAAAATATTGAAAAAAAAAATAAGTTGCTGAGGGCCTCCCTAAGTTGCCCAGGCTGGCCTTAAATTTGTAATCCTCCTGCCTCAGCCTCTTGAGCCACTGGGATTATAGGTGTGTACCATCATGCCTGGCCAGCTGTTTTTGAGACAGGGTCTTGCTAAATTGCCCAGGCTGGCCTCAGACTTCTAATCCTCTGCTTCAGTCTCCCGAGTAGCTGAGATTACAGGTGTGCACCACTGAGCCCAGCTGCAACTTGAGTTTTTGTTTTTTTTGGTAATGGGGATTGAACTCAGGGGCACTTGACCACTGAGCCACATCCCCAGTCCTATTTTGGGTTTTATGTAGAGACAGGGTCTCACTGAGTTGCTTAGCGCCTCGCCATTGCTGAGGCTGGCTTTGAACTCGCAATTCTCTTGTCTCAGCCTCCCTAAGTGCTGGGATTACAGGCTTGTGCCACTGCGCCCGGCGGCAACTTGATTTTTACTCATTCAATACAATTTCAAAGATTAGTTGGTGATATTATGTGTGGCTGCAGTTTGTTCTTTGTGTAATATTACACTGTGTGCGCCACACACAGAGTTATTAAACAAATTATAATAATGCTGTGTGACCGTTCTGTGCTGTCTCCAGGGGTGGTTGTCAGATGCATAGCTTTTTGCCCATCTGACATAGTGAGATGGCATCTTGCTGTGGCTTTGATTCCATTCCCTTCGTGGTTGAGGTTTGGGCTGCTTCCTCTTTACTGAGGTGCCTATGCAGCCCTCTTGCCTGTTTCCACTGGGTGGCCTCGTCTTCATGGGCCTCAGAGGACCACTGGCTGCTGGCCCTCTGCTGACAGGGCTGCCTGTGGATCAGTCCCCAGTCTATGCCTAGTGTTTCTACTTCCGTGTCTTTTGTTAACCAGGAGTTCTTCACTTGAGTATAGCCAAATGTGTGAGCCCTTCGAGGCTTACTTTTGTGTCTTAAGTAACAAACTTACTACCTGAAGTCAGAAAGGATTTCTTCTTTTTCTTCCGCTAGGTTTCTTGGAGTTAGCGTTCCATGAGTAGCATCGGGTGGGCTGAGGGAAGCTCTGTCTCAGGGCCAGTTGTCGCGTCATCCTCACACCCACGTGTGTGGGCTCTGCTCCTTGGTTCTCTGTGCTTTCCCGGTTGCTTTAGACATTATCACAGCTTGCTATGAAGTCTGTGTGCCCGACGGGCAAGTCCCTCTCCTTATGGTGGCTCTGCTTAGGCCTTGTTCCTTTACATAGATGCCACAAACCCCTGAAATGCTGTGGGCATGTTCACAGCCACTGCAGTCCCATCTGTAGATGCATTTGGGGTGATGGATGCCTGTAGGAGAGCAGGCCTTCCTCTTCGTGAAATGGTATCCCTTGGTTTTGGTGTTCTCTATTTTCTTTCAGAAAACTTTCATAATTTCCATCATGAACATCCTTAATTAAATGTACCATTTAGTCTTATTCATTCCTAGGTACCTTATATAATTTCTCTGCTACCTTTATAAACATAAGTGTTAGCTCTCGTGGTATACGAAAGTACATCCATCGTGACTTTTGTATCCAGCCGCCTGGCTAAGGGTTAGGAAGTTCCTTCTGTTCCTGTTTGTTAATACTTGTTTTCATGAATGGGTGTTTAATTTTAGGTGGTTGTTGTTGTTGTTTTGGTACCAGGGATTGAACTCAGGGGCACTCGACCACTGAGCCACATCCCCAGCCCTATTTTGTGTTTTATTTAGAGACAGGGTCTCACTGAGTTGCTTAGTGCCTTGCTGCTGCTGAGGTTGGCTTTGAACTCAAGATCCTCCTGCCTCATCCTCCCGAGCCACTGGGATTATAAGCATGTGCCACCATGCCCGGCTAATTTTAGCTTTTATTTCTGAGTAATTTTACATTCCTTGAGATGGCATGGCTTTCCTACTATTGATGCTAATGAGGCAAATTGCAGCGATAGCGTCAAGTGTTAGACCATGTCTGCACCCGGAGATAGGCGCCCTTGCACCAGGTTCTTCCCACACCCTGGTGCCTGGGGCTTTCTCTTTTTAAAGAGATACAGACAGATTTTTTAGAAAAGCAGAGACACATTCAAGGGAGAATGTGGGCTGTCTCCAGAGGGAGAGACGGCCGGTTTGCTAATATTTTTTAGAATTTTAAGATCTGTGCTTATGAGTGAGACTGTCTTGTGATTTTCCCTTCTCTCCTTGCCTTTGTTTGGTTTTGGTATCAAGGTTTTAGTCTCATAAAATTGTAAAATTAATTGTAGACTTTCTTTCCTTCTCTTCTCCCTTCTTCTTTTTCTGGTATATTAAATTTTTTATTTGAGGGGGGAAAAAAACTAAAAACCAAAAAGCAGGTACAGTGGTGCACATTCATAATCCCAGTGACTCAGGAGGGTGAGGCAGGAGGATTCTAAGTTCAAGGCCAGCCTCAGACACTTAGCGAGGCCCTAAGAAACTTAGTGAGACCCTGTCTCAAAATAAAAATTAAAAAGTGCTGGGGATGTGTAGCTCAGTGGTACAGCACTTGCCTAGCATGCATGAGACCTTGGGTTCAACCCAGTACCATAAAAAACCCAAACCAACCCCCCCCCCCATACACACACTGTGCTAACACTCACATAAACACATCCACACATGCAGGCATCCTCACACGCGGACATACACAGCCACTCACACGCAGTCATGCATACTCTCATACACTCACACATAAACACACGTAAGCACTCACAAACACTAGCACACACACAAGCACAGATTCACACATGCACATTGACACACATCCACACAAACACTCCTAAACACATTTGCGCTGACATACTCACACCATAACACATTTATATAATCCTAAACATGCTCACATGGACTCAACAGTCTCTTCCATGTGTATGCACACTCACAAACAGTTAGTCATTCTCACACACACTAACACATTCACATTCTCTCACATACAACTCTTCCAATCATTCTTACGCTCATTCATTCACATGCTTGCACATACACGTAAGCCCACTCACAGATACAGACTTGCATAGACACCCACAGTCTCTCACATTTACACACACACTCTCACAGACACACACAACACACGTACACTTTTATACATTTACACAGTATACACTCTCAATGCACTGAAAGATGCTCTTGCACTTTCATGCACTCAAACTTTCTCCCTAAAACACACTTATGTACACACACGTACTTCCATTCACACACTGAAAATACACACACTCAGTCACTTTCACACACCAGCACACACTCACAGTCACTCTTAAACTCCATGCTCATGTATGCTGGCACGCTAATGCATTCACATACTTACACTCCTGCACACTGACAGACACTCTGACACACTAATATTCAGTCACACAGTTCCCACAGTGACACACACTCATACACAAGTGACTCACTCATGCTCTCACACACATACTGACACACTGTTCACACACATGCTCACACATGTTCACCCAGTCACACTATATCACAAACATACACTCTAACTCAACACAGTCTCGTAGTTCCTCACACACTTGCACCTTGACACGCACACTGACAGTCTCATACACTCACTTCACACCCTCACTCCCTCACTGACACACACTTGTACACCCACACATTGATACACAGACTCACATGCTCATGCACACCAAGCCCCGCCACACTGCCATGCTCACATTCCCACTCACTCTCGTGCACACACACTCACACCCCCCTTCCTGGGGTGAGTTTCTGTGTCCCTCATGTCGTGGAGCCAGCTTTCTGAGGGCCAGCGCTTTCTGCCCTCCCCTGAAGCTCTTTGCTTCCCTGTGTCGTGGTCGTTGTGGGAGTCGGAGGCATACAGTTGACTGAGACCCTCGGGAAGGCCCGGGAGTCAGGTCGGGATGACCTGCTGGTGCAGCCCACTGTGCCCTGGCCACTGGGCCTGGGAGCCCCGCGCCTTCTGAGCCTCCCTCCCTGTGCTCTGGCCGCTGTGGGCTGTTGTGTCGTGCTGGGTGCTGGGTGGTGGCTCCCCTGCTCTCCCGTCCTTTAGCTGGGGCGCTCATGCCCGTCATCTTTCATATGCAGAGGCCCTAGTCCACGCTGCTTCCTGGCACACGGTGAGGTATTTCCTTCATAATTTGATTTTCTGTCTCTACTTAAAGTTAAGTCCTTTCCTGCGTATTCATCTTTTCCCCTCGAGTAGAGGGCTTAGTGTTTTCCTCGTCTTCCTCGAGAGGTGATCCACTGTGGCACAGCTGTTCTTCAGCAGTGGAGACATAACACGCTCCGCAGCCATTGCGGCACTTGTCCAGTTTTATGTTGACAGGGCGTCTTGGTGATGCTGCTGGTTGTGGTGTTGGCGGGTGACACAGCATGGTGGGGGCGCTTGCCCTGTGTCCTCAGAGGAAAGGTGTGTGCACCCCTGTTGGGTGGTGGGCTTCTGTGGGCAGAGGTGGGCTTGCCCGTCCCAGGATCCCGTTCCTGTTGGCATTGACACCCTCTGAGCGGAGAGCCTTGGCCGCCCGTGTCACCCTCTGCTCTCTTGCAGGCTGTCCCCCTGCCCTCCTCCTTTCCTCCTGTTGCCTCAGGGCAGCTTGCCTCAGTCCATCACTCCCCACTGTCAGTCCATCCAGCTGTGTGCTCTGTTCTGATAGCCTTTGTCAAGTGTCCCCTCGGTGTGGTCTAGCTTTGCCTGTGCCTTGCTCTGCAGCCTGCCTGAGCACTGCTGGGATTTTACCAGTGAGTGTGAAGACGGGGATGTGAGAAACAGGCTCACCTGTTCCAACCAACCCAAGGAATGGACTGAGAGGCACGAGGTAGAGCAAAACACAAGGCTTTACTGGTGTCTTGCAGGAGTGGCGTCTGGGGGAGCAGGACATCCACAGCAGTCAGCTCCCGTTGTCCCCTAGTGCGCAGGGTCCCTTCTGTTTCCTCATTGACTGAGTACCATGGGGCGCACAGTCTTCCCAACACTGCTTAGGTTTTACTGTCTCCTCTTGGGTCATTTAAAGAAATGTCCCTTTAGTTGTTCCCCACTCCCTGTTCTCTTGTGGTGGGAAAGCCTTCTGGGATCTAGTACCTCTGGATGGACTCAGCTCTTTCTTCCTTCCCCAGGTCACTATTACCAGAGATCCTCTCTGTGGGTCGGGCCTTCCCACTCACTTCACTTGCCAGGGGGTGGTTCAGGACATGGACTTGGGGTCTGCCGCATCCACAGCCTGTGGTGCTATTATGAGTTAACTGCTGTGACTTTCCCTTCTGTTTCCCCTTTATTACGTCCAATTTTACATTTAAGGCTAAACACTGATTGCTGAAAATGGACCACCAGACTTTCTATTTCTTAGAGGGGACAGGGGGACTTTATGTACAAGAGTGGTGTTTCTGTGGTGGCCTGTGGCCCTGGGCTGGCTGAGGGGATGTGAGGATGGGAGTAGGGATAGGGACTCTGAGACACCAGGCATTGGTGGGCTGGAGGTCCTGTAAAAAGTGTTGGGTGGGACACTAAGGGAAGAGGGTGGAAAGGCAGAGGCTGGTGGCTGGGGGGCACTTGGCATTGAGATGACCAAGGAGGGCTGGGACAAGTATGAGGCTGGGTGGCCATGTGGGAAAAGGATGGACCCTGACACTGAGGAGGATGGAGGCCTCGCGTGGGGGCCATGCAGGGATCTGGATCTAGACACCTGGAGGCCAGGAAGAGCGCTTGGGGAGCAGTAGGAGGCGGGCTGTGCACTGGGGCGGGGCTCATGGGGTGGGGCAGATGGACCATGGCTGCACTTGCAGGACTCTGGAAGGCTGGGGCCTTGCTCCTTTGCTGCCTCTGTCACATGCAGAGGTAAGAGGGGCCAGTCTGTGGGCCAGGATGTCACTCCTGTGTGGCTCAGAGGAAGGGAGAAGTGCGCCAGAGTTCAACCCCTAGAGCTGTACAGGGGATTGCTGTAGGGTTCCCATGGGTGGACACGATCTTCAGGTGACCTCCTCTACCAGAGGGGGGGCTCAGGTTCACAGGTGTTTGGGGAATCTGCCTGCTGGCTTCCTTATTTGCTGAGCTGTCTGGAGAGTTGCCCCCAGTCTCACGGAGGAGGAGCCCCAGTCTTGCCAGCTGTCTGTGTCATGCGTCAGTGCTGTCTGGTCTGTGGACCAGCGTAACATCCTGCAGTATCCTGACCCTGGGGTGGGCGGGCGGGCTTGCAAGAGCGGCCTCTGCACCCTGCGTCCAGCGTCCAGGCCTTCCCCTGCTCTGGCTTTGGCTGTCGTGAGCCAGGCTGTCTGGTGCCCTCTTAGGGTTAGAGAGTGGGGCTCGGGAGGTGACATCTGGCATAGACAGTTGGTAACTGGCAGAGCAAATATCTGGAAGTTGTGGGATGCCTTTTTCCTCCTCAACTTTGTCTTCTTTTCTGTTTTTTTATAGGTATGGTAAATCAGAGGACAATGGATGATGTATTGGGATAGTTCTTGTTTTCAATCAAAAAGCCTTATATGATCAGGGATTGATGGGAGTAGGAATGACAAATGTACATTTCAGACTTTCATCGCCAATGAAAAAATAAAGCATTTTTATAGACTTAAAACTTGTCATTAATGCATTTAGATTTTGAAGAAAGAATCAAAATGTAAAATACCTCTACAATAATACAATGTTAATAGAAATCGGCTGGTGCTGAGGCCACTTTTAGTGAGCTACCATTGTTTACATATAAGAAGAGTAACTTCTTGGTTCAAATTAGTGAAAACTTAAAAAAGATTGTCTTTAGAGAACATTGAGGACAATCCTTTTTCAAGATTGTGATATTCAAAATCACTTTATAACATAATTATGGATTAACCTTTAAATCACATCTTTCTTAAAAAGCTGTCAGATTTCCATTTCTCTGGGAGATATTCTCACCAGTGTGTTGTTCAGTTCCACAGGATAAGCTTTCTTCATCATTATTTAGGACTTCGTACATAGTAGAGAGATTGCTGTTCATTGCTTTATTATCTTTTGAAAAAGACACAGGCAGACTTGCTAGACTAAAGCTGATGTCTTTAAAGGCATGTAACAAGAATATCCCCACAATGATCGTGAAGAAGCCGCTCAGAGTCCCAGTGACATCATCAGTAGGCGTATCTTGCCACTCCTTAAAAAGAATAGCTGAATAAGTGAAAACTGAGGTTGTAAAGAAAACGTGATATAGTGGTGTTTCGATGAAGTGTTGAGTGGTCCAGGCCCCGTGTAGGTAATTGGTCTGTGTGCTCACACAGGTGACGAGGCTCAGGAGCAGAATTCAGGCCAGGGAGGCCGCAGCACAGGCTTTTCAGGCTTTCTTAATGGCGATGGCCAAGCCCTTCACACAGGAGACTGAAAATGCTCCAGTCGCAGAGCAGATTGTTATGTGCACAGGAATATTTGTCTGTCCGTGGCGAGGTCCCACCACAAAGATCAATATCAAGGGCACAGTGACCAAGTGTTGCAAATGCCACAAAACCTGGATCACCTAACTTGAGTGACATTTAAGGTCTCAATCTCCTCCTCCTTTGGAGCATGGATGACCATAACTGTAGATCCTAGAGTGCTTAGCAAACATCCAATTTTCCCATGAAGATTAAGTCTTTCATTTAGAAAGTATGAAGAAAGAATGGTGCTTAGGAGGATGCTGGGAGCCCCCAGTGGAGTCACTAGCGTGGCTGGTGCAAAGGCAGATGCAGCGAGTTACCCTCCTCACCTGCCGCCACTTTTTAAAGATAGTCATCAAAATAAGCATGGGCAGTCTTATCAAATGAAAATGCCTCCTTTTCAATTCAGAATGAGAACTGACAGTAGTCCGGCCCACCACGACCATTCTTTAAGATATGCATGGCCACCTTGACCTGCTCTCATGGAGCCTTTTCTGGCAAGTTGCAGAAAGCCTTTTTTTTTTTTCAAAATGAAACTCCCTCCTATGAAAATGCTGGAGGTCATAGCCAATCCCAAACCAATACAGAAATCATGTTTTCCACGCCCTGGGCTCATTTCTCTTGTCACTTAAGAAGCTCCTGTGAGTCACATTGATCACGGAACAGAGAAACCGCTGGCACTGAAGGCAGGGGATGTCGTCTTCACATATGTAAGTTTAACACAGTCTCTCTCGGAAACCAGGGACGATTTATTCATTCTCATTTTTTTCGCAAATACTACCCTTTTATTTTCCATGTAAAGATTTTAACTTTACTGGCAAAATAGTTCCAGCCCAGGACAACCTCCAGCTCTGCCACAGCTGGGACCGAGGGCCACCACTAAGGAGCTAAACTTTGTTTTTGATTGTGTGAAATGTACTAGTGAAGCTCAGCTGGGTGGTGCCAGGCCTAGTCATGCCTCGACTCCCGCACCCCTCTGCTCACCCGTGTAGCACGAGGGCCAAGCTGGGTGTCCCTTCGGGAGGACCACCTGACAAGCCTTTCTCTTTCTGTGCAGGGCTCCAGGTTTGGACGGGGAGTCGGGTTTGCCCAGACTTCTCAGCGTACCTCTGCACGCAGATCGCTTGGAAGATCCAAGAGGTTCAGCGTCACCCGTTCCCTCGAGGACCTAGAGGTAGGTCGCTCAGTTCTTCTTGCTCAGATGCCCAAGCTGGAAATCAGCCTTGGAGATGCATCCTCCCGTCCTCCTCCCCCAACGTTGCTTGACCTTCCCTGCCCTGGATGCGCCTGTGAGCCATCTGTGCTCTCAGCATAGGGGCACTGTGGAGACAGGAGCTCATTTGATCCCACAGACCTTCCTATAGGAGTGGCGTTGGTCCTGAGGGCGTATTGTTCTGGGTGGCTCTTTTCTCTTTTATTCCTTTTTTAAAAATAGTAAATTTTATTTTTTGAGAGCAGTTTCGGTTTTACAGAAAACTTGAACAGAAGTCACAAAGCCTCCCACTCCTGACCTCAGGGCACCAGTTGACATGGTTGTGTGAGGGGGTGCATGTGTCATAGCCAAGGTGCAGTGCAGACGTGGTGCTGTTAACCAGGGCATGGGGAACCAGTCGTGCCTTGGTGGGTGTGGATGAGTGGACAGTGTGAGCCCACCTGGTGGCAGGGGCAGGACGTGGGCCTAGGTCGTCCGTGTCTGCCTGCTCTTTCCTTCTCCCCTACCCTGGCACCTACCCCCTTTCATGGTCTTGTTTTGCACGTTTTCAATTCTAATAAACGCAGCTGTGCTACATGCCTTACTCCACCACTTTTTTTATTTTTTGTTACTGGAGATTGAATTCAGGGGCACTTGACCACTGTGCCACACCCCCAGCCCTATTTTATGTTTTATGTAGAGACAGGGTCTCACTGAGTTGCTTAGCACCTCGCCATTGCTGAGGCTGGCTTTGAACTCACGATTCTCCTGTCTCATCCTCCCTAAGTGCTGGGATCACAGGCTTGCGCCACTGCGCCCGGCTCTTTACTCCACCACTTTTAAAACACGGCACTGTGTTTTCAAGACTTCCTCCCGTGGCTTTAGCTTAGCTGCTTTATTGTGGCCTCACATAGCATTCCGTTTTGGGTGCATGGCAGTGTCTGGTCCACTCCACCGTGCAAACACACGTGGGACGCACTGTCCTACCCAGCTCCTTGAGCACACAGTGGGATTGCACGGGACGGTTCCATGAAAGGAAGGGCGAGCGAGGGGTACGGCCACATGCCTGCCCCATGGCTGCTCCGATTTGCTGTTTGAGGAGGACGGGACAGGACTTGCTGGAGAGACATGGAGGCGAGTGTGCTAGTGTCCTGGCCTCAGGGAGGCCTTCTGCCAGGCATGCTGTCTGGTTTGTCTGGGAGATGTCCTCATAGGCCAGGCCCCTGGAGAGGGAGAAGCGCATGTGTGCAGCTTTGTGCCGTGTGGGAGATGGCAGGTCACTGAGGTCACTGAGATGAGTTTCCACTGCTCTTGTGTTTCTCACGCCTCAGAGGTGGTCACCTGGGCCCTGCCGTTCTCAGTGCTAGAAGGGAGTGGGCTGGCCATCTCCTGCCTCCACACTTAGGAGGGCCCAGCCGGGGCATGGTCCTCATTGCCACTCCTCAGGCAGGTGCCTGGGGCAGAGACTCCGCATACTCCCAGGCTTTCTACCATCTGTGCCCTCTTTTTTTTTTTTTGGTACTGGGGATTTAATCCAGGGTCCTCTACCACTGAACCACATCCCCAGCCCTTTTAGTTGTTTATTTTGAGGCAAGGTCTCACTAAGTTACTTTGGGCCTTGCTAAGTTGCTAAGGCTGGCTGTGAACTTGGGTCCTCCTGGCTCAGCTATGCAGATGTCTCTGCCACAGTGTGAGTGGATTAGAGGCAGTGGTCGGCAGCTCTCCGTAGGCTTGCTCAGTGTAGAGTAGTCCCGAGTTCAGAGAGGAAATCTGAGGAAATTAGAAGATATTTTGAACTGAATAGTAATGGAAATATCCCTTGTCTCAACTTGTGGGACTTAGCAAAGCCATGCTTATAGCTTCATCATGCCTAGATCACCAAGGACGGGAGGTGGAAGGCATCACAAGTGTGGACGAGGGTCAGAGAAGCTGTGGCCAGACAGCAACAATGGTCAGAACAATAGTTTATGAAACAGAAAACTAACCAACTCAGCTCACAACAGATAAAGGAGAATTACTTCCTAGCTCATCTTATGAGGTCACCATAACCTCGGTACCAAAAATCTGACTGAGACATGAGAAGATAGGAAAGTTACAAGCAAGGTCGTGAACAATAGCCACAAGAATCCTAAGCCTCACCTTAGCAAGGGGAGTCCAGCCGTTTACAGAAAGGCTAACAAACACGATGTTTATTCTAAGGTTAGATTATTTTTGAATATTTGAAAATCAGTCAATATAAGTTATCACATTAGCAGAGTAAGATAGGAAAGGCATATGTTATGTCAACAGAGATAGGAAAGACACTTGGTAAAATTCGGAACCCCTTTATGGCATAACAAACCAAACTCGACATGACAAGAATAAGGGCCTGGGGACCCCATGGCCTATGTCCTGTGTATGTCTGTCCTTGGAGAGCAGGAACAAGAGAAATTTTCACTGGCAGTCCTAGTTAATGTACTAAGAAGGTAAAAACAGTAGAAGCCTAAAAAGTTTGCAAAGAAGGGGCTGGGATTGTAGCTCAATGGTAGAGCGCTTGCCTCGCATGCAGGAGGCACTGGGTTCGAGCCTCAACACCACATAATAAATAAATAAATAAAGATATTTGTGTCCATCTACAACTAAAAAAATTTTTTTAAAAAAATTAAAAGCTTGCAAAGAAGAAATGAAAATGTTTTTCTCAGATGATGTGATTGCAACCTAGAAAACCCAAATGTGTCTAGATGAATTGGCCAGAGTAGTGAGTGAACTGAGCAAGGTTCCTAGACGTGTGGTTTCTTCTATTGATGCCTGTGGTGCTGGGAAGGGACCCAGGGCCTCATTCACACTGGGCATACACTCCTGGGCTCAGCTGCATCACCGCCCTGGAGGTGTCGTTGATGTACAGCAGTCAGTCAGAAAATGACGCTATGCATGTTAATCAGAGTAACCAGGAAGTGTTTTGTGGAACTTAAGAAAATGACTCTAAAATTTTCATGGAAGCAAAAACAAAAAAATTCATGGAAGTGCAAAGGCTGAGAGTAGCACAGAATTTTTTTTCCATTTTTGACTGTGGTGAAGTATGCGTGACAGAAGCTGCCATTTTAACCATTTTCCGGTGTGCCGTTCAATGTTGCTGAGCATGTTCAGTGTGCATTGCCATCTCCCTGCGTCTCCAGCATGTTTTTCATCTTGCTAAATTAGAACTCAATTCATTACACAGGAACTCCCTTCCCTCTTTTTGGCGCCCAGCAAGCCCTCTACTTTATGTAAGCAGGGATTTGGACCACGAGTAGAGCCCTGCGGTGTTCACATGATGCTGAGTGAAACAAGCCCTCAATCCATGTTGTGGCATGTGTCAGAGTTCCCAGTAAAAATTTAAATTTCTTTCTACAGCTGGTAATATTCCTCTGCAGGGAATACCTCACACTGCTCATCCATTTGCTAATGGATCCTTGGCGTTGCTGTGAACTTGGGCGTCCAAATAGTACTGCTTTCCAACTCTTAGCAAATACAAAAAAATAGAGGCAGTACCTTGCATTCTATCAGATAATAATGGAATTAAATTAGAAATCAACAATAAAATAAAAAATAGAAGCTACTCTAACACCTGGATTGAATAATACACTACTGAATGACCAATAGATAGCAGAAGAAAACAGGGATGAAATAAAAAATACTTAGAGGTAAATGAGAATAGCAATACCACATATCAAAATCTCTGGGACACCATGAAGGCAGTGCTAAGAGGAAAGTTCATTGTGTTGAGCTTATTCATTAAAAGAACAGAAAGTCAACAAATAAATACCCTAACATTACATCTCAAAGCCCTAGAAAAAGAACATATTAACATCAAAAGCAGAAGGAAATAATTAAAATCAGAGCCAAAAATCAATGGAATTGAAACCACAAAAAATTCAAAAAATCAATGAAACAAAAAGTTGGTTCTTTGAAAAAAATAAATAAAACTGATAGACCCTTAGCCAAGCTAACAAAGAGAGAAAACTCAAATTACTAAAATTTATGATGAAAAAGAAAATATCATGACAGACACTACTGAAATAAAGACAATAATCAGAAACTATTTTGAAAATTTATACTCTTAATAAAAGAGAAAATCTTGTAGACATTGACAAATTTCTAGAGACATATGACCTACCCAAATTGAATTAGGGGTACATAGAAAATTTAAACTGATCAATTTCAAGCAATGAAACTGAAGATGCCATCAAAAGCCTACCAACTGAGAAAAGCCTAGGACCAGATGGATTCTCAGCTGAGTTCTGCAAGACCTTCAAAGAAGAATTAACACCAATACTTCTCAAATTATTCCATGAAATAGAAGAGGAGGGAACCCATCCAAACTCATTCTATGAGGCTTGTATCAAACTCATTCTATGAGGCTTGTCTGATACCAAAATCAGACAAAGAAACATCAAGGAAAGAAAACTTCACACCAATATCCCTAATGAATGTAGTTGCAAAATTTCTTAATAAAGTCCTGGCAAACTGCATACAAAAACATATTAAAAAGATAATGCAGGCTGGGGTTGTGGCTCAGTGGCAGAGTGCTTGCCTCGCATGTGTGAGGCACTGAGTTCGATTCTCAGCACCACATATAAATAAAATAAAGGTCTATCAACAACTATAAAAAAATATTTAAAAAAAAAAAGATAATGCACCATGATCAAGTGGGGTTCATCTTAAGGATGCAAGGTTAGTTCAACATATGGAAATTAACAAGTGGAATTCATCACATCAATAGACTTAAAACAGGAATTACACGATTATCTCAATAGATGCAGAAAAAGCACTTGACAAAATATAGCATCCATTCATGTTCAAAACATTATTAAGTTAAATTTATTAAAAACTAGGGATAGTAGGAACATACCTCAACATTGTAAAAGCTCTATATGATAAACCCACGGCCAATATCATTCTAAATGGAGAAAAATTGAAGGCATTCCCTCTGAAAACTGGAACAAGACAGGGATGCCCTCTTTCACCACTCCTATTCAACATAGTCCTTGAAACCCTAGCCAAAGCAATTAGACAAAAGAAAGAAATTAAAGGGAATTGAATAGGAAAAGAAGAACTCAATCTATCCCTTTTTGCCAATGACATGATTCTATATTTAAAAGACCCCCAAAACACCAGAAAACTTCTAGAACTCATAAATGAATTCAGCAAAGTAGTGGGATATAAAATTAGCACCCATAAGTCAATTATGTTCCTATATAACGATGAATCAATTGAAAGAGAAATTAGGAAACTATCCCATTCACAGTAGCCTCAAAAATAAACATTTAGGAATCAATCTCTGAAAAGAGGTAAAAGACCTCTGCAATAAAAACACAAAACATTAAAAGAAAGAAATTGAAGAAGACCTTAGAAGATGGAAAGATCTCCTGTGCTCTTGGATAGGCAGAATTAATATTGTCAAAATGGCCATACTACCATGCTCATACATTGCTGGTGGCACTGCAAATTGGTACAGCCAATCTGGAAAGCAGTATGGAAACTCCTTAGAAAACTTGAAATGGAACCACCACTTGACCAGCTATCCCACTCCTTGGTCTATACCCAGAAGACTTAAAAACAGCATACTACAGTGATGCAGCCACTTCAATGTTTATAGCAGCTCAATTCACAATAGCTAAACTGTGGAACCAACCTAGATGCCCTTCAGTAGATGACTGGATAAAGAAACTGTGGTATATATACACAATGGAATATTACTCAGCAATAAGACAGAATAAAATTATGGTATTTGCAAGTAAATGGATGGAGTTGGAGAATATCATGTTAAGTGAAGTAAGCCAATCTCAGAAAACCAAATGCCGAATGTACTGTGGATAAGTGGATGCTGATCCATAATGTGGGGAAGGACACGGGAACAATGAAGGAACTCTGTTCACAGGGGTGTAAGGGGGGAGGGGGCATGGGGACAGTAAAGGTGGTGGAATATGATGACCATCATAGCCCTAGCTTTATGTATGACTACATGTATGTTGTGATTCTATATCACTTACAACCAGAGAAGTGAAATGTTATCCTCCATCTGTGTATAAGGAATCGAATTGCACTCTGGTATCATGTAAGCCTAAATAGAATAAATAAATATGAAAAAAATGGCCATACTACAAAAGTACTATATAGATTTAATAAATTCCTATAAAAATTCTAATGATGTTCTTCATAGAAATAAAAAAAAAGCAATCATGAAATTCATTTGGAAAAATAAGAGGCCCAGAATAGACAAAGCAATCCTTAGTGAGAAAAGTGAAGCAGGAGGCATCACAATACCAGACCTTAAATTATACTAAAGAGCTATAGTGCATAGTATTGGTGCCAAAATACACTTGAAGACCAATGGAACAGAATAGAAGACACAGACAAACCCACATAAATCTCATGCTAGCAAATGTACCATAAACATACATTGGAGAAAATATAGCCTCTTTAACAAATTGTGCTGAGAAAACTGGAAATCCATATGTAGCAAAATAAAATTAAACCCCTATCTCTCACTCTACACAAAGCAACTCTAAGTGGATCAAGGATCTAGGCACTAGACCAGCGACCCTGTGCCTACTAGAAGATAAAGTAGGCCCAACTCTATCGTGTCACCTTAGGAACTGACTTCCTCAACAAGACTTCTAAAACACAAAAAGTAAAATCAAGAATCAGTAAATGGGCTGGGCATGGTGATGCACGCCTGTAATGTAATCTCAGGTTCAGGAGTGTGAGGCAGGAGGATTGAGAGTTCAAAGCCAGCCTTAGCAATTTAGTGAGGCTCTAAACAACTCAGCAAGACCTTGTCCCTAAATAAAATACCAAAAAGGGATAGGGATGTGGCTCAGTGGTTAAGCGCTCCTGAATTCAATCCCAGTACCTCCCCCCCACAAAAAAGAATCAATACATGGGTGGTATCAAACTAAAAAGTTTATTCACATCAAAGGAAATATTCAAGAATGTGAAGAGAGAGCCTACAGAATAGGAGAAAATCTTTGCCAGATGCACCTCAGATAGATATCTCCAGGATAGATAAAGAACTCAAAAAACTTAACATCAAACAAAACAAAACAGAAAATAAAAAAACCAAATAACCCAATCAAGAAATGGGCAAAGGAACTGAACAGACACTTCACAGAAGAAGAAATATGATCAGTCAACAAATATATGAAAAAATGCTCAACATCTCTAACAATTAGAGAAATGCAAATTAAAACTATACTGAGAGGGTTGGGGTTATGGCTCAGTGGTAGAGTGCTTGCCTAGCACATGTGAGGCACTAGATTCAATCCTCACCACCACATAAAAATAAATTAATTAACTAATTAAAGGTATGGTGTCCATTCACAACTTTAAAAAAAAACCACAATAAAAAAACCAACCTGAGATTTCACCCTACTTCAGTCGGAATGGCAATTATTAAGAATACAAGTAACAGTAAGTGTTGGTAAGAATGTGGGGGGAAAGGCACACTCATACATTGCTGGTGGGATTGCAAATTGGTGCAGCCAATCTGGAAAGCAGCATGGAGATTCCTCAGAAAACTTGCAATGGAACCACCATTTGACCCAGTTATCCCACTCCTCGGCATATATGCCCAAATGACTTAAAATCAGCATACTGTAGTGACGCAGCCATATCAATGTTTATAGCAGCTCAATTTACAATAGCTAAGCTATTGAACCAACCTAGATGCCCTTCAACAGATGAATGGATTAAGAAAATGTGGTATATATACATAATGGAATGTTACTGAGCCATAAAGAAGAATTTATGACATTTGCCAGAAAATGGATGGAACTAGAATATCATACTAAGTGAAATAAGCCAATCCAAAAAATCCAAAAGCCAAATGTTCTCTCTGATATGCAGATGATAACACAATAAGGGGGGGTAGTAGAGAAGAATAGAAGTTCATAGGATTAGACAAAGGGGAATGAAGAGAAGGGAGAGGAAGAGGAAGAGGAAAGACAGTGGAATGAATCGGACATCACTTGCTATGTTCATATATAAATACACAACCAGTGTAACTCCACATCATGTACAGCCACAAGAATGGGAAGTTGTGCTCCAAGCAAGCATAATATGTCAAAATACATTCTTCTGTCATGTATATTTAAAAAGAACAAATAAAGAAATTCTAAAAAACCAAAGAAATAAACATTCCTGCTTTCAATTCTTCAAGGTATAGTCTAGAAATGGAATTGCTGCATCGTATGATAATAACATTTAAAAATTTTGAGGGACCCCCATATTGTTTTCCACCATGGTTCTGCCATTTGAGTTCCCTCCCACGGTGCACAAGGTTCTGATCAGATCACATCCTGGCCAACACTTGTCATTTTCTACTGTTTGCTAGTATCCACCCTCATGGGGGTGGGTGGCATATCATTGTTTTGATCTGCATTTCCCTAATGGTTAGTGATATTGGGCATCTTTCCTTGTGGTTACTGGCCATTTGAATATCCTCTTTGGAGAAGTGTTTATTAAAGTTCTTTACCCATTTTTAATCAGGTTGTTTTGCTGCGGAAGCTCTCAGTATATTCTGGATATTAACCCCCTATCTCATATATGTTTTGCAATTATTTTCCACCTATCTGTGAATTGCCATTTTACTCTTGGTATTTTTTCTTTTTTGCAGTACTGAGGATGGAACCCAGGGCCTCAGTTATGCTAGTCAAATATTCTACTGCTGAGCCTCATCCCCAGCCTTTTTAATTTATTTTTATTTTTTGAGACATGATCTCACTAAGTTGCCCAGGCTGGACTTGAACTTGTATTCCTCCTGCCTCAGCTTCCTGAGTACCTGGAATTACAGATGAGCGTCACCATGCCTGGCTGATACTATCTTGAGTACAAAATTCTTAACTTCTCATGAAGTCACAAGGAAAATTAGAAAACACCTTAGATAAATGAAAGTGGAAACATAACACATCAAAACTCAGGGTGCAGTGAAAGCAGTGCCTGGGAGATTTACAGCTATGGATGGTGATGTTAAAAAACCAGAGCGCCTCAGGCCAGCAATCCATCCAGCTGTTCAACTTAAGGAAGTGGGAGAGGAAGAGTCAACCAAGCCCCAGCTAGGAGGAGGAAGGAGACCATGCAAATGAGAGCAGAGATAAGCAGAGGAAATCAACGAGACCAAAAGTTAGTGACAGGTCCTTAACTAAAAGAAATAAGGGAAAAAAGAGAGACTCAAAATTACTAAAATCAATTCTATGGGAACAAAAAGAATCATAAAAACATATGAAGGGAGTGCTGTGAGTAGCTGCGCCAGGCTGTGGGTGCTCTTGGACACGCCGCCTCACCAGGGGCCTGGGGAGCGAGTGGTCCCTGCCCGGGACTATGCTGGAAGCGACTGCCCTGCGCCTGCACAGGGCTTCCACAGTGAGCTGGCAATCCGGGTCGGGCAAACAGGGTGGTGGGCTCCAGGCTGTGCTGGCACAGGCAGGAGTGGCTCTGTGGCCGGGAGCACCTGCTGGGGGCCTTTTCCCTTGGCCACCCTGCGTGGCACCACTGCAGGGGCCTCTGGGACCTGTGGCTCCCTCCCTCCTCCAACCCGCTCCTGCATCCTGGTGTAGGGGTTGTGCACCCACTAGGCTGCACCGTTTTAGGATGGAAGGAGAGCCAGTCATTGTTAGTTCCTGTTCTTTCCCCCATCAGAGAGCAGCAGCTGTTCTGAAGAGAGAACAATTGGAGATATTTCTTGCTAAGATCGGCTTCAGTTTCTGTTCCTTTGAACTCTGTTTTGAGGCTCAGCCTAGGGAGCCCAAAGTCTCGCTGTGCATGCCCTCCTGGTCAGTGGCCTCCCAAGGCTGGATGCAGCTCGCTGAGAGTGAGACCTGTGAGGACGTGACAGTGCGGCGTTCCCTGCATGTGGGAGCGTCTGCCTGGGATACCGGCCTGTGGCCGTGACCATGGCTCCTGGGGGAGCTCCGACTTTGACTCATGTGGGCTCTGTGGCCAAGAGGTAGGGACATGGGTGGAGTCAGAGTGGTCTCCTCGTGCTGGAGGCATGAGCAGTCCCCAGGATGCGGCCTTTCCGATGCCTTGGAGGAGCACTGTGTGGCTCTGCTTCCTGGAGCGTGAGGAAAGCCTGAGGAGGCAGAGACTGGGAAGGCCTCGGCCCCCGGGACAGCGCCACATGTGCCTGCCGATGGTAGAGGGCCAGCTGGACACGTTTCTCCAAGAGAAGTCGGGGTCACGGCACACTGCCCCGGGGGGCGAGGTTTAGCCTGGGCACCCTGGTGGCCAAGGAGGAGAAAAACTCAGCGGTGGCTGAGGGTCCCATGAGAGGCCACTCGCTCCCCAGGCCCTACCACTTGGTGCACGCTTGGCATGAGGGCCATCCCGGCAAAGGCTGATGGTGGCTCTGAGGGAGCTGAGTGCTGGCCCAGGCCAGGATGAGGTGGAGGGAGGGACACAGGGCACCTGGGAGGAGCCTGCATGTGAGGCCTGCACAGGCCTGGAGGTTCAGGGATAGCAGAGCAGCCTGGGGTCAGCTGGAGAAGGGCCTGGACCATCCAGGCTTGCAGAGCCCATGCTCCACGACGGCTGGGACAAGCCCGGGGTCTCCAGCACCCCATATTACCCATGGTTTGAAATGTGACATCCTTAGGTTCTGCCAAGTGCCCTGTGACAGACAGGACCCACATTTTATTGACAGTTGTGGTTCTGTGTACTCTCCAGGGAACTAAGAAACACTGGTCATGCTCAGTTTAGCCCTGCAGTTGTCCCGTCACCCTCCGGGTCTCCTGGGCTCCTGATTCTATCCACGGTAGTTGTAGAGATGGTGTGAGCCATGTCCTGAGAGCAGCCTGCTGTAGATGAAGGAAACCCTTGCAGAGCAGGATGGCTGGTGTTTTTGTATTACACAGTGGGAAGGTGAGGAAGGTGCCAGGTTGAGCATCACATCCAAAGCCATGCGGCACAGACAAGAAATAGCCGTAGCTAGGCTGGTCCTGCTGCCTTCCAGTCTCCTGGCATTCCATGCTGTTCCTGGGTGTGGCAGCGATGGCTCAACCCAGGTGAGGTCCTGGACTCAGAGAACTTACTCCCCAGCTGTGTGAAATGAATAAACAAAGACTTCACAGGAATGTGTCCTTATGGCAGTGGGGAAAGAGCAAAGCATAGCAGGGAGGCAGCTCCTTTGGGCAGCTGTTTACATCCAGCCCTCCCTCCATGCTGAGAGGGAGGCCTTGGGACAAGCCGCAATGCCCAGGAGAACTGGTGCTGTTCCCTGCTGCCATGGCAGTCCAGTGGTTAAGGCAGAGCGTGGGATTGCCCGCAAAGCCGAAGGTGTCTCTTCAGGACACTCGCGTCCCCTGACTGCTCTGAACTGTTCAGTGACGAGCCCAGTCCCTCTCTCTGCCTGCCTGAGATGTTCCCTTGGCTTGAGACACCACCCCCTGGCCAGGCCTGCTGTCCCTAGGGAAAGCCTACATCCCAGACCCAATACATTTGAAACCCCTGCCTCCCAGAGTGCCCAACCCTTGCTGTCTTGGTCCTTTGTGGACTTTATGTTCACTTATAACCATGGCCTCCTGGGGGACTGTGCTGGGAGGAGCTGGGTTACCTCTGAGAGAGAGACAGAGAGAGAGAGAGAGAGAGAGAGAGAGAGAGAGTGTGTATGTGTATCTGGTGGTTTGTGGAGACTGGCAATGGCGGGCGATGGGCAGCAGGGGGCGCCCAGGTCTTGTGCATGCCTTGGTCAGACCTTGTTTAGATGCTGGCTACAGGTGCAGGAGCAGTGGCAGAACCTGGAGGTAAAGAGGAGTGGAGAGAGGAGGACGGGGTCCTAAGGGGACTGCTCTGATGCCATCTCGTTTGCTCTTCTTGGCCAGCAGTCAGAACCCTGGACAAGACCCAGGACTCCACGTGAGACTGCGGTTGCTTCCCTGCCCCCTGGCCACTCTGGCTCCTTCTGTCCTTGTCTCCTGTTCACCTCTGGGGCTCTGGGTGATTAGCAGCCTATCGCCTTCTTGGGATGAATCTGCACAAACATTTCAAAATGAGCTCTTCTTTCCTTATTTCTTGAATTTATACTTTGCTCTTTCCAGGAAAATTTAACTTAGAAGTTACATGTAGTTCACTCTTTACACGAGAGATTATCTTAATTTTCTTTAGTTTATTAACCCAGAGGCATGCACTAGGATCACTCATTGCTCTGAGTGTTTTCATGCAGTGACTCTTTGCTGGGCATCTCCTACATGCCAGGCATTGCTCTGAATTTGGGGACACAGCACAGAGCAGAACATGTATGACCCTTGCCTCGTGGGCTGGCCTCCTGGTCAGCTTGTAGAAAGCGGGAGGTGGAGATATAGGCTTTGGAGCAGCATCAGGCCCAGTGAGTGATGAGGCGGCCTCTGTCATGCTGGACTGCCCCGGGGAAGGGAGTAAGGGGGTTGGCATACCGGCCATGCAGATGGTGAAGGGTCAGACTGACTCATCTCTTGCCAGTTGTCCAGTTGGTGACACTCAGATGAAGGATGGAAGGTGGGACATTGGGGAAATTTGGGGACCACAGCAGTCATAGAGAGGTCATAGGCCAGGACCTGCACTTGCAGGCAGAGCTCCCTGAGCGTCTCTGCTCCAGTCCTCGTCAGCCTCCTCCAGTTCAGGCTTCTCCACTTCCAAGCCCTGGACACGTCTTGGGCACAGCTGACTGTGTTGAGGTCTGACCATCCTTCTCACAGGGATGTGAGCCTGTGTCTGGGGCCACCTGTATGTCCCTATATCTGCTGCTTTCTGGGCTCATCTCCCTGCTTTTGTTTGCAGTACAGGGGTTTGAATCCAAGGGTGCTCTACCACTGAGCTACATGCCCAGCTCTTTTATTTTGAGATAGGGCCTACCTCAGTTGCTGAGGCTGGCCTCGAACTTGTGATCTTCCTGCCTCAGCCTCTGGAGGCGCTAGGATTATGGTGCTTGGTTCCTGTTCCTTTTTTGTTTGGAAACCTTGAGTAGAGCCTGTGCTCCTGTTCCCTATGGTCCCAGCTGTGCCCAGAAGTGGATGAAGGACCCAGGAAATCCTGATGAGGCCAGGGCACTAAGGGGACAGGCCCTCTGTCAAGGCTGGGTGGGGTGCGGGAGGCAGGGGACCACTACAAGGCACCCAGAATCAAGGTGGCACTTCTTGGCAGGCCTGGAGGCCCTGTGCTCACAGGATCCCTTGTCTTCTAGCTGGCTAGGCCTCTTGCTGGCCCTGGACACGTCTTGTGGGTTCTCACTTCCGCTGCTCGCTCTCTTCCCACTTGTGATGCCGTCACTTCCCTGTCCCTGCGGTTCTGGCTTGACCCTTCGCCCACATCCCGAGCTTTTCCAACCCCCTCATTCCCAAATGCTTGTACTCACGCGTTCTGGACTGTGTAGTGCCCCGGTCTAGGGCAAGAGCGTCAGCAGCCTCGCTAGCCCCCCAGGGGCTTGGTAAGCGCTTCCTCCACTGTGTGGGTTCCAGGTGCTCGGCCTGGCACCTACTGGGACCACAGCTAGCGCCAGGCCCACGCGTGCTTGCTGAGTCTGCCATATGGCGGCTTTTACTCCTGGGCTTCCAGGTAGCTGTGTGGGCGGCGGCAGGCTGAGCTGAGGGCGAGAGTGACTCACGCTTTCTGGCCGGCGCCTGGCCGCTGTGTGAACATCTCCCCATCCTGTCAAGGCCCAGGGCTGCCTCTTCCTAGGGTGCCGTGCCCAAACCGCAGTGGGTTTGTGTCTGTGAGGGGCTGTGCGGGGCTCCTGGGGCTCAGGGTCTGAAGCCCACCCTACCAGAGAAACACACCATCCCTACCTAGGGGCAGGAGGGAGGCCCGGCTGCCTGTTACCAGTTGCTCCTGGGCTTGATCTCCAGTAGGCTGCTCATCTCAGGGCCCAGGAGATAAGCAGGATGGCCTGGGGCTGCAAGTGCCACCTCCCTCTCTCCCAAGACTGTCTTTACCTAGGAGAGGAGGAGGAAGGTATCTCCACAGTGACCTCAGCAGCCGGGGCAGCAGGGGAGGAAAGGAGAGAGACTGATCCTGAGGGGCCCAGGGTATCTGAGGGCAAAGACTAAATCACGTTTCTTGCTTTTCAGCCCTTGGTTAAACCTGCCAGGACACAGCTTTTTCTGTCTGACATGATTAAAATGAGTTAAGTTTGGCACTCAGGTGATCCTCTGGGAGGCTCGCCCCCCAGCCCCCATGCACACTCACTGCCCTGACTTGTGTGGGTGCTGGTCACTAGTGGCTGTCACCAGGGGCTGGTGGGCCTGCAGGGTCAGGATGCTGCTGTCATCTGTTCTGGACTGCAGACCTCTATCTCCTCCAGAATGCTATGGCCTCTCAAGTCAGGGATAGATGCCCAGGACTGGTCGTGAGCTCTGCTGATCCCCTGAGGACCAACAGCTGCTGTTGCAGACCTGCAGCTTGCTTTATCTGTGTGTGTGCTCATGTGTGCATGCTCATGTGTACACTGAGCAGGGGGGCTGTCGGGGCCTAGAATCCGCCTGCTAGGCCTGGCCAGGGGCCCTCGGGCATGGACTCAGCAGGTATCTCAGCCTTGGGACTGGCTCCTGTTGGGGTGGGCCCCAGTGTTGGGGGTTTACACTGTGGACTGGCTTTCACAACTTGAGGCTGCCTTGTGGGCAGAGGAGGTGACATTGTCCAAGGGCCTGGGGACTGTGTGTGAGGAGGCTTTCGTCACCCTGACTGCTGTGTGTGAAAGACCTTCTGGCTCATGGTGCTTACCAGTGAGGCCCTGCCACGGAAGAGCACTCTAGGCCACTCCAGGCTGGTGTGGCTGGTGACAGAGCACAGGTGGCGCCACCTATAAGGGAGCAGCTCTGCAGAGGGAGAGTTGGCCGCCTGGGCCATTCCTGCCCCGCAGCCAAATGGGGTCTGGCAGAGGGGAGCGCTGGCTGTGGGAACTGGCCCCTGGCCTGTCCCCTGTGAGCCCGGCCCCACACCCTCCCCTTCTCCTGTGCTGCTTGAAGGAGCTGACGCCTCTGTGGTCTGTGGTGGCCACCCGGGCAGGCAGCTGCTGCAGGGCTCTGCATGGAATGGCGTGCCTGGATGCAAGTCCGGCCCCCAAATGTTCTTGCCAGGATGGAGCATTTCTTTCATAGCAAGGCACAGGTGTGGCGAGGCGGGCACAGAGAGCGCCTGGCTGATAGCCTGACCTAAACCCAAGGCCCCGTCCCAGCCCGTAGGCCAGTGGCACTGCCTTGCCACTTCTCGGGGTGTCCCCACGGAGCAGTCTGGGGTTGAGGGATCCCTAGAGCCTGTCCCGACCAGACGCTCAGGCCCCACATGGTGAGGTGTGGACAGTGAGGAGGCCCTTGGGGCGAGCACCTCACCCCCGAGTCTCAGGAACAGGAATTTTGCAGGACACCCAGGTTCTAGAAGCAGTGTTCTTCCTTTGCTTCTTCCTTTTTCAAGCCAAGGTCCATCACAGCTTTTAGGTTGCTGAGCTGTTTGGGAGGCGAACAAAGCCGATCACTGCGTGTGGATGGCATGGAGGTTTTCAGGAATGTGCCGGGTTCCGCTGGCCGCCCCTGAGGAAGCGGGTGCACATGGAGCAGGCTCATAATAGAATCGGCGGCAATGGTAATTAAGGTTGCAAGCCGTGCTGCTAAAAAACAAATTCTCTGCAGCTGTTGTGCTGACTGAGAAATTACTCGTATCGGCCAAAGTGCTATTCTTTTGATTTGGTAGAGGAAATACTTTAAAAATGATCTCACAGCGTGATTTATATAAACGGCCTCTTTTCTGTGCATGAGACAATTGAGATAGCGTCTGAGTCCTTGCAGACCACAGCTTCCTCTGTGTCCCGTTGCTATGGGTTACAGAGGGAGCACATGGAACTTCAGCAGAGACGTCTGAACTTTACTGACATGCACAGGCATGCTGCTGTGTCCACGGCGGTATTTTAGATCCGGGTGCCTGACTCGCTACGGAAGTTTTCTTGTCTTGCAATGAATTTGGAAAAGGGGTTGTCACATGAAGCGGACGTTTCTACTGACCAGCAGGTGAGTCGTTCCAGCTGTTTCTTGCCATGTAAACAGGATTGTGGTAAGAAAGCTTGGCACTCTGGTTCTGCTTTATTTCCGCCTGTTTTGTGAACAGTAGTTGTGGAATTTCCAAGTGCTTTTAAGTATAAATTTGCAACTGCTTTTCTCATGTCTGCATCGTGGAGCTTGGAGAGAGCACTGTGGAGTTTGTGCAGGGTTCTAGGCCCCTGGTACCACTGGCCAGAGCTGGGTGCTCAGTGGGGTCCAGCCTCAAGCCCTAGAGCCCGGCTGCCAGCACTCTTATCAGCCTGCGCAGCGAGTCAGTGTCTCTTTCCCTCTAACAGATTTGAAATACGCCAGTGAATTAATTCTGTTGAAATGTAAAATTCCAACTAAATAAATACAGGAAAGTAATCATACTCTTTGTAGCTTATGTTTTAATGCATTGAGTCGCTGCATGCCATATATCCTGACTACCAGCATGCCTATTTAATGACTGATTAGCATGTGCCTTGTGAAGTTGACTGTGGTGTGTTTTATAGGGCTTGAGAGCAAATAAAAAGTGAGAAGAGTGATTTTTTTTTTTTGTACTGGGGATTGAACTCAGGGGTACTCTACCACTGAGCCACGTCCCCAGCCCTATTTTGTGTTTTACGTAGAGATAGGGTCTCACTGAGTTGCTTAGCGCCTCGCTGTTGCTGAGGCTGGCTTTGAACTCGTGATTCTCCTGTGAGATTCAGCCTCCCAAAGTGTTGGGATTACAGGCGTGAGCCACTGCGCCTGGCTGAGAAGAGTAATTTTCATTTTCCTTTTGTGGCTGTGCCTTGTTGATGTAAAGGTAAAAATTAATTTACATATAGAAGATTTTTACCAATTACTGGGTATCAATTTTAAATTCCTTCTTGTGGATGGAAATTGCTTAATCTTGATCTTTTCCCTTAACATGATTCAGGTCTTCTGCAGAGATCTGAAGGAGAAACTCCTAGTTCCGAGTTGACTAGTGTGGGCATTGGGTGTAGGGAAATGAACTGACCTCTTCCCTGTGGGTGGGGAGTGGGTTTGCCAGGCAGGGTGTGGGTCAGCTGGTGACAGCACACAAGCTCCCGTGGGCTCTGACTGCCCTGTACCAGTCAAGCTGCCTTCCAGGCCAGTCCTTGGGCAGGAGGGGTGGGGGGTGCTCCTGTGAGCTCCCTTTCACACTTGGGTGGGAAGGTGAGGCTTGGTGTTGGGCTAGCGAACCGTGAGCTGTTTGTACACACGTAGGTAGCATTTTCATTTCAATAGTACATTAAGGCAAGTTTTACACAATTTTGTTTTTTATTCTTAGTAAAAAAACAACAAAAAAAAGTCACTGAAAATCTGCCTTTGTATGTGCCTATGTAAATGATTTGAACTGCTTTTTCAAATTTTTGCAAATGCTTAAACCAGCAAATGATCTGTTCACAGTGAGCGTGTGAAAATCTGGCTGCTAAGGTCTCGTTTTAAGCAGCAGACAGTGGCTCCCTGCTGTCTCGCTTTCTCTGAGCTGCTGGGTGGGAGTGGGACCAGGGCTGCTGCGGCTCTGCCTGCCTGACCTGGTGGTAGGGAAGGGGCCAGGTCATCCACTTTGCTGGCCCTTTTGTTCGTGAGCAACCACAGGTGCAAGGAAGTAAGGTGGGAGGGACTGTGTTCTAAAAGTAGCTCCCGAGCAGGCTTTGTGCTCCTACGTGAGTTTCTCCTCCCTCCTTGCCTTAGGTGGCTCATCTTTGAAGCTGGGGCCAAGTCTCGCTGATCAGACACACTGGCCACAGCTTCCCACCTTATGTAGACTGAAGATATATCCATGCCCACGACTAGGTGTCACAGTCTTGGCCTCTGGGAAGAACTGCTGGAGGGGACGTTAATACCCAAGACCCCAAAGACATCTGAATTGTCACAAGAAAGCCTCCCAGTCTGCCTGCACCACACCCTCCCAGCACCTCTGCACACCCTCTTCTCCAGGCGGTCCTCCTGCTGCGGCTGCTGTCCAGGAGTGGTAGGGGAGTGGCAGAGCTCAAGGCCCAGCAGTTGAGTGGGCTGAAGGCAGGCACAGCCCCGGGGTTCAGGGGCTTCCAGCCTGTCCTCCTCTGCTCTCACCTGGGACTCACTTGTCAGCTCTCAGAGGCGAGGCAGTGGTCTGGGCTGTGCAGTTGCACCATGGAGGCTGGGTGGTCTCTAGGCATGGTTTGTTGGTGCCTCGAATTGTCCTTTCCCACTCATGAAGTACATACTGTGCGGTGCCGGATGCTGGGCAGAGGTTTGTTTTCAAGGCAGAGTCTCTCAGTGTTTTGAGGCACATCAGGTATAATATCAGAGTGTCTTGACTTCTCTCAGGATGGGGAGGTGCCTTGAGTGGGAAAAGAACTTTCTAGAGTGTCGGGAAAAGAACTTTCTAGAGGACAAAGAGCTTTCCCCCCTGTATGCATTGGGGTTCTGTAATAGTTTGAAAATAAAAAGGAGTCATATTATCAAAGAGAAGCTGACTATTCCTTTCTAGGTGGCATTTCAGAGTCTCGTCTCCTCGGGGCTGGTGGGTGACCTGTGGAGGCAGCCCTGCCAAGGCTGTACCTGGAGCTGGGCTGCTGAGCCCCGAGCAGCCACGGCCATGCCCACAACACAGAGAGCTTCAAGGCCGGGGAAGGCCGCCAGCTGGCCTCGGGAAGGGTGGGCCCGTGTGGGAACCTGGGGCAGGGAAGAGGCAGTGAGGAAGGTGGAAGGGTGGCCGAGCTCTGGCTCCAGCCTCCAGGCCTCCCTGCATCATTCCACTGGAACTTTCTGCCCATCTCCTTTCACGGGTTTGCTGAGGGCAGTGGGGGTCCCTCCAGGACCAGGTGCCCCCTTGCAGAGGGTACCAGTTCTGCATGAGGGCCGAGGCTGGCAGTGGTGGCTGGGTGGCATGGAATAGTGTTGTGCCCATGGTGACAGAGTGTCTGTGGCTGGTGGTGGCTGTGGGACTTGAAAGGAGCACGGCAGGTGCCCTTCGGGGGCTGACGTGTGCACGACACCTCCACCTCACTGTCCTCAAGCCTTGTAGGCTGAGTCAGAAGGGCTGTCGGAGGTCTTTTTGCTTTTGACTGATATCTCTTTTTTAGCTCAAGTTACCAACTCCCTCTCGTGGCTTGGCCACCAACCGCCTCTCCCATGTGCTCTCCTGCTGGGGCTGCTGGGGCCTGGAGCTGTGGGCCTGACCAGTGCTGAGCTGAGGCCAGGGCGCTGTGCCTGAGGGTGCACTTGACCCCAGTGCCTGTGCCCTGGCTGGTGGGTACAGCCCCTGGGTACTGCCCCAGCTCTGCCTGTCTGTCGTCAGCACAGTTCATCCCAGGTCTCTGTCGACCCTGAAACCAGGTCACCTACTTGCTGCCGCTCCTCAGCCCCTGCAGTGGGCACCCCTGCCCCAGACCCCAGACCTGTCCATCTCCCCTTGGACATCCCGGAAGGCTGGACTTGTGTCTGGATCTCAGTTTGATTCCTTCCCCATCTCAGAAGAGGCAGACCTGGTCCTTTGGCACTGGCCCAAACTCTAATGCTTCACATCAGCAAACCGTGGGTCTGACCTTCAAAGTCTACCCCACATTCACACTTGCTCAGCACCTCGCGTCAGCCTCGCCCACACTCTGAGTGCCCATCTTGCACCCGGAGACCACGTTCCTCCATAGCCTCCTGCCCTGCCTCCCCAGCTCCTTGGCGGGGCTGTGCCTGTTGGGCTGTGGTGTTGGCCACGTGTGGTGCTTGCGAGTGCTCAGGACACTTTGTGTGTGATGGGAGAATTTCTCCTTTGTATTCCCCACACACTGCCCATCCCTGTGTGTGGAGGTCACCCTTGACCTACATCCCACAACCCCCAGAATCTGGGTCATGCCTGGACCCAGCTGGAGCAGCTGGGGAGGTGTCAGAGGCATACTGACGGGAGAGGCTCAACTCCCGTCTAACTGTGCTGGGAGGTTGGCACAGGTGCTGGATCTGGGGCCTGGGCCTCACCCTCAGGAGTTCAGCCTTGAGCCGTAGGTCCCGGCAAGAGCAAGGAGTGCCATTGGACAGGAGGGCCTCTGGAGACGGTTCCAGCTGGGAGCTATGCTCAGTGCTGCCTCCTGCACAGAGGCTGTGGGTGGCCGGTCTCTGGAGCCCTGCCCGTGGGTGTGCAGCCTTGTGCTGGGACCTTGCTCAAACGTCCCAAGGCCCTCCTGTAGCGCTCTACCTCATCCTCCCTCTGCCACTCTCGTCTTTCAGCTAGGTAAGTTCTTCAGGAAGGACAACTGAGCATTCATGGTTTCAACCGAGAATTGTCTTGGGAACAGCACCTCAAAGTCAAGATGTTACACTGAACACCAAGCCTTGTGGTGGCAGGTGCCACCATGTCACGGTGTCTTTTGGACTTTGGAAAGTTTCACAGTGTACTAGCTGAGGCTTCACCAAGGGCACGAGAAGAATATTCGATGTCATGTTCTTAGAAAGATGCTGTTATTGTGGGTTTTGCCCTGATTCAGTTTCTTCTGACTTACTGAAGGTTGGAGGCTCTGGGGACGTGCGCATGACTCTTCATGTCTTCCTCGACTGCCGCGGCAACCAGGCTGCACTCCGCTCTGCAGTGCCGCCTTCACCTTCATGCCTCTCTCTCGTGGGGATGCTTGTCCCTGGGTCGCGGTTCTTCACTGGGCACTCCAGGCTTGAGCCTGGACATGTGCCTCCTCCAGCTTGCTCCTTTGCATCTTTGCTTGCTTGTTTAAAAAGAAATTTTTGTGTGTGTGCCTGTGCGTGCATGTGCAAGTGTGGGGAGAGAACGGGAGGAGAGCTGGCATTGACTGTGCTGTGGGCTGGAAACCCTGAGTGTCCTGACGCCGGATCACCTGCAGGGTGCAGCCCCTTGCCCAGGCTCCCGTGAGGTCTGTGGAGTGGCCCTTCCTGGATATCACTGCTAAGCAACACCAGAGCTGCTCTGTGGGGACAGTCGTCACATCAGTGGTGATGACTTCCCCAGGTGACCAGGCGTGGCTAGAGGGCAGCAGGAAGGCTCTCCAGAGGATGTCAGTGGAGCTGAGCCCAGGTGGCAAACTTGCCAGGCCAGGGTGCTGCATGCTGAGTGGGGGAGGTGCAGACGGCAGAGAGGGTTGGGTCCTTCCCTGCAAGGCCATCAGAGTCCTTGGAATGCCACCCACAATGAGAGTCGTGTGCCCTGTAGGACAGGTGCACACAATGTGCACACAGACGTGCAGCTTGGAAGCAGCGTCCAAAAACAGCCCAGACCCCTGGGATGTCCAATGTGTTGTCCTTCCATGTTATTTGATATGCCAGTCAACACCCATCAAACCGATGGGACGGCTCTTAGAGAAGCGTGGCTAGAGCTGAAGACTGTGTGCTCAGGGAGCCAGGAGCAGGCCCTCTGCAGAGTGGGTGCTCAGAGCAGGCTGGCTGAGAGGGCAGGGAGGGTGCTTCCCAGCACTGCAGACACAGCAGGCCCTTCCTCAGCCCAGCCTCCGACCTCCTCAGAGGACCCCTGGAGCCAGTGAGGAATCACCTTGACCATGAATGGTGAAGGGTTAAAAGGCGAGAGTTGGGCGTGGTGATACACACCTGTAATCTCAGTGGCTTGGGAGGCTGAGGCAGGAGGACCTCAAGTTCAAAGCCAGCCTCAGCAATTTAGTGAAGAGCTAAGCAACTCAGTGATACCCTGTCTCTAAATAAAATACAAAAAAGGGCTGGGATGTGTAAGTGCCCCTGGGTTCAATTCCTGGTACCTGTCCCACCCAAAAGGTAAAGGATACGTGTTAGACAGATGCAAGTTGGATTGTTCAGTTCTTAAGGTTTTCATCACTTAGATCACTTGTATTTCTTCTGTGTCCAAACTTCCTACACCTGGGCAACTTGCAGGCCTTTGGTCTCTTATTTAGGAATATTATGTGGGCATTTGAATGTTTACTACCCAAGATAGGAAATTTTGTCAGTGTCTAAAAAGGGAAAATTTGTATTACTACATATTATTTTACAAGTAATGTTATATGTTCTTATTTTTTTATCCAACATTACAGGATAAACCGTGCAAAGGTTAGATTTATCATCTAACACTCTCCATGTAAGTCATGGAAAATGTTCAAAATATTCATTCAAAATAAAAGATGTCCATGGAGCGTGTGTGGCCACACCGATGTCCTGCCAAGGGTAGACCCAGACCAGTCTTCGCTGGACTTTGTTTAGGAGGCCAACTCTGAGGAGTGCAGCCTGAGTTTAAATCATACATCTAAACACAGTGCTGGAGAAACACACCCCCTTTCCTCTGCCATGGCCACAGCCAGCCCAGGGCACATCTGTGACCTTAGCAGTGTGGGCTTCTCCCTGCAGTCAGAAAGCAGTTCTGCAATAGACACCAGCTGGGTGTCCTCCATTCTAGTCCAGTTCTGACACTACCTGGCTGGAGACGGCATCGGATCCCATAGGTCCAGGGCTCAGTCCCTATGCTTCTAACTGACCAACAATAAACTGGGGTTCCCGCAGCTCCCTCCTTGGGTTCACTTAATTTGAGTGGCTCACACAATTTAGGAAAACACATTTATTGGAGTTTTGTTTATTTTCTGTGTGCTGGGGATAGGAGCCAGGGCCTTGCCATGCGAGGTATGTGTGTATTATGAAGGCAGCAGACGAGCCCCAGGGCCCCAGGGCACAGCACGCATCAGGAGGGACACGGAGCCTCCACACCCTCCCCCTGCTGCTGCTTACATGTGTCTAGCTATCTGGAAGCTCCCCAAAGCCAGCCCTCTTGGGGTTTGGTTTACCTTTTTTTTTTTTGGTTCCAGGGATTGCACTCAGGGGCTCTTGACCACTGAGCCACACCCCCAGCCCTATTTTGTGTTTTATGTAGAGACAGAGTCTCCCTGAGTTGCTTAGCGCCTCGCCATTGCTGAGGCTGGCTTTGAACTCGCGATTCTCCTGTCTCAGCCTCCCTAAGTGCTGGGATTACAGGCGTGCGCCACCGCGCCCGGCTTCTCTTGGGTTTTTATGGAGACTTCACTGCATTGCTGAGCGGGAACCCAGCAAGGCTTGTCTGCTCAGTTCTTCTTGTCCTCTCTGTGGATGTGGGGCAGGACCTTCTGGAATGAGGAGGGTCTTATGGCCTGTCAGACAAGGTGGGTCAGAGAGTTTCCTTATGAGCAGCTAAGACTGGAGTTTCTGTGACCCACCATGGGGAAGCTTGGATGAAAATACACATCTCTATCTGTGTCAATAATATATCAATCAAACAATTGTATTGATCAAACAATGGTTGATATTGCTCAACATCACTCTTTAAAACAGATGTTTATTTGCTAAAATTCCAGTCTTAGAAGCATGTCATAGAAATTTTTAGGACTGCTTGATTATGGTTGGTGCTTAAATTATAAGCACAGAAGACATGCCAGCTGACTGGGTTGCCTTTCATTGGTGCTTGTGTTTTTGTGGCTATACATTTTTTGTAAGTAATATGTAGGTAAGGAAATTTAGGAAGAATTAAATAACTATAGTATATGGAAAACAAGTTACAAATGCCAGTTGTCCTAGGTATCGGAATAAACATTAAGAATGGTGTGTTTCAGATCATAAAAAAGTTTATAGTGGTCCAAGTATGCCAAGAGATTTGGAAATATCTAACTTTTAAAGTCACATTAAGGAATCCGGTCCTTATCACACTACACAAAAATCAACTGAAAATGGATAAAAGACTTCCACATCAGACCTAAACCCATGATTCCTGGAAGAATGGCTGTATGCTGTGGGACTGGGCAGTCAATTTTTTGGACATGACATCAAAACATCCAGGCAACAAAAGTAAAAGTAAATAAATGGGGTTGCACCAGATTAGTGAGGATTCTGCACGGCAGCGTGGCGGTCTGAGAAGGCAGAGTATTTGCTGACTGTAGGTCCAGTAAGGAGCAATACCCAGGTACTGAGGAGCTCGCACAACTGGATAGCAAAGCCAGCAGCCACACACGGAAACAACCATCCACCTGGTCACAAGACGGCCTAGCGCCTGGGTAGACATGCTGCCACAGGAGACGTGCAAGCGGGCTCGACACCGCTGGCCATCAGGTGACCCCTCCGCCTGTTGGGATGGCTGCTTTCCACTCACGAAGGCAAGTGTGCTGGCAGGAGGAGAGGAGCCAGCCCTGCCACTGTCCATGGAAGGGAAAGGCAGGGCCCTGCGGAAGGCAGTGTAGAGGCCCCTGGAAAAAGGAAATTCAGAGCCGGGCGTGGTGGTGCATGCCTGTCATCCCAGCACTTAGGGAGGCTGAGACAGGAGGATCGCGAGTTCAAAGCCAGCCTCAGCAATGGCGAGGCGCTAAGCAACTCAGGGAGACCCTGTCTCTACATAAAACACAAAATAGGGCTGGGGGTGTGGCTCAGTGGTCGAGTGCCCCTGAGTTCAATCCCCGGTACCAAAAAAAGAAAAAGGAAGTCCGGAACTAGTGCTTAGGCCAGCAGTCCTAGTGCTGGGCAGGTGGGCCCAGGGGACATCACTCAACATTTCCAAGTTGCCTGTGGCCCCACACTCAACAGAGCATTGTGCACTAGCCAAGGGTGGCAATACCCTAAGCGTCTGTTGACTGAGAGGAAGGTGCATAAAATGTGGTATGTGTTCAGGGGATGGCATTCTTCCTTGAAGAAGGAGGTGCTGCCGGGGGTGACAGTGTCAGTGGGCCTGGTGTGCATCATGCCACGAGAAGGAAGGCCAGGTGGGAAGGTAGAGACAGCAGTGGTCTCACACATGGCCAAGGCATTGAGCTCAGAGGAGCAGAGAATCAGAGGTGGCCCCTGGCCCTCAGGTCACACGGGATGGGGTGGTGGAGGTCAGAGGGTACAGACCCTCGGGTGGGTGAGTCCTAGAGATCCAGAGCGCAGCACGGAGACAGGCTAGCACGCTCTAGTGCACTGGGAATGTGCCAAGAGCAGACCTCACACTCACACGCACACAGCCAACAACGCTGTGAGGTGCGTGGTGTTCTCTGACTGTGGCCATCGTGTCACTGTACATCACTCACCTTAAAGTCACAGCCACACTGCCAAGGACAGTTGACTGCCGTTATCCTTTGATGTCATTCTTCTGCAGATAGCTTATCTTTTTGGTAATTGAGAGTGTTTTTTTCACATATTTTACAGTTTTTTCAAATTTATGTATTTGTGATTAAACTAGAAATTATTTTCCAGTTACATTGATGGTGTAACTTTTAAAATTGCTCATCAGTGAAGTGTCTCTCTTCCAAATTATAAGCAGAACTGTGGGGTACCCTCTCCCACCCCTTTGGGTGCAGGAGGTGGGCCTCCACCATTCTGGCTGCTCCTAACCTCCTCTCCCCAGGAAGGCAAATCCAGTCCTGGCCGGGACTCGAGGCCAACGACAAAGTGCTGTGTGGTGCTGAGCACAGGTGGGTACCTATGCCCACCACCATCTTAGGACACAAGTGTTCCAGAAACCACATTTTAAGAAGTCGTGTTGAACTGTGGCGGGCCCCATTTATCCTTTTGAATGATGTGTTTTGGAAACTCTGGGAATCCCTGAATCTCTGCCGCTCCGTACAGCGTCCCCTGCCAGCCAGGTCCAGGGAAAGCTCAATCTGGTCAGCATTTGCCGTGTTGTTGCGACAGGAGTGGCTTGGGGCTGCTGCCTCGGCCCCGCCCCACCCTGCTCTCAGCACTTGCTCCCTACACAGTGCCGTCCCTCCTCCCCGCATCTCAGGTGCCTCCTGCCTGCCCTGTAACTTATGGGCACTAAATATTTCACCCACATCACTTTTTACCTGCATTTGGATTGCGGCCCCTGAGATGTTCCTTAGCTGCTTTTCCTGTCCTCGTCACAGGTACTGGCATTGGGAGCCACTCAGGGCCACTCTGATACTTCTTGTGCAAGGACTTGGATATTGCTTTCTGTGATGCACAGCCTGTCCCTCCCAGGTGCCTTCTTATAAATCGAATAAATATTAGACATGAAAGAAAAACAATTAGATTAATGATAATTGTAATCATTTCTTTGCAAATCAACCTCATCAGGAAAAGCTGTCACCTGTTTCTCTGAAAGTATATGAATCTGGAGGGACATAGTGGGCTTGTCCAGGTAATATTGAGATATGTCCTCGTTGAACCTTACTTCCAGATGAATACTTGTTGGAGGTAAACAGGTGCCAGGATCCAGTGGTGAGCAGGGAGAAAAGGGCCAGTGCCTGATTCCAGTGACCTTGTGGCCTGTGCACGTGCCTTAGGAGCAGTTCCCGTGGAGTCCATCTCTTTTATCAGGTGCTAGGTGCAGAATTCAGGGACCAGGGAAGACTGCTGCAGGGTGGGGTGTTACCTGTGACCTCCAGTTCTTAGTGTTGACAGGCAAATCCCCAGAACAGAGTCCACCAGCCCATGGTTCCTTGGAGGCTGGGCTTGGAAAGTGCTTTCGGAGTGTCCACACGAGCTGGGGAAGTGAATGAAACCCCTCATCTGAGGCAGAGGCAGTGGCTCAGAGACTTCCAGTCTTCTGCAAATTGCTAACAAAGCACAGTGACCCCAAAGCCTCTTCTGGTGGCATCCTTGGCGTTCCCTGAGGGCTCTTCAGGGCTCATGAGCCATCACTGGAACCCAGCTCTCCTGCTGCTCCTTCCTGCAGCCTCCCTTCCCTGGGGCCGCCTCCTGCTCTGACTCGCTGTGACTTGCTGCTGCCTGTGCTCTGCTGCTCACACTTCGTTCTTGTTTCTTGGGCCTCATCACTCTGTGGGGCAGCCAGCCTGGGTTTTCCAGCACCATCTTGTGATTCCCCTGTCCTCTCCTGGACCTTCTTCCTGTTTAACCTCTGTTGAGGCTTCAGCTTCAGCAGCTGCAGTTTTCATCATCAGATGTCCACGTGACCGGCTGCCCTTCAGACCTGCCCCTTGCTTCCCAGTTGGTTGTGCTGCTGCTTTCTGTAGTTCTGTGGTTATCTGACAGGTTATCTGCACAGGGCTCTCCAGCGTCTGGGCTCTGTGGCTGTTCTCTTGACTCTTTGTAGTGGGCTCCCAGACAGCCTGCTCCTGTGGACTCCGAGGGCCTTCCTGCGAGTGCTAGTGCTTGCTGCTGCCTGGAGCCGGTGTCTCTGCCCAGTGGACCTCTCCGGGTTGTGTCTGAAGTGCAGCGTCAGGGGCTTGCCTCTTTTGTACCTGCCCCCGGTTCCCTGTCCTCCCAGGGATTACTCTGACTTTTTTGAAGCAGTAGTCTTAAAAACCATGTTTCTCTCTGCATTGTCTTTTTTCTATTTTTCTATAAACCTAAACCATTTGAAAAAATAAAGTTTACTTTATAAAAAGTGCCTGTAGAGCGTCCCCCGTGTCTGCGGCGCTGCTCGGAGCACCTCCAGGAGGCTCTGGGCAGCCGCCTGCCAATGCCGCCAGAGCAGCATGGTGCTGCCCTGTCTCCTCCTGGGCCCTGGTGGACACCATATGCCCATCACCCGCCAGCACTTTGTCCGCTTCCTTTCCTGGGCTCCCGAGGGCCGTCTGACTGGGTGTGAGTGCTGTGTGTGTGCAGGTTTTCTAGCACACTGTTCAGTCTGCCAGAATCTCAGAATCTAGTTTTGAAACAAGTGGCACAGGAAGTAAACTACCTCCTTATTGGGAAGTTCATGTTTTGAGGTTTGTTCCTGTTGTTGCCAGTGTTTGATTACATACGGCACTGCAGACTCTGTTCTCTACCCTGGGCGCAGTTGGCTTCTGGTGTCATGCAGGCTTATGCTGTGGCGGATGGGGAGGGCAGGTTCTCAGAGCATGTGTGGGTGCCTGTGAAGGAGGCTGCCCCACGGTGGCCCCACTGCTTGCTGGGCACCTGCTCTTCCTCCTTCCCATCTGACAAGAGGAAAGCTGCAAGTGGACGCCTGCTGCTTGCAGTCAGGGGCCAGGACCCTCTGGACTTGGGTGGCTGTGTTTCTGAATGAGGTCCCATGATGGTTTGAAGGCCTGGCAGGCTCTTTCATGCAGGCCAGGAGGCAGGGTTTGAGATCAAATAGGAAATGGAAAGTGCCAGTTGACATGGGGCATGTGTTTTAAAGTTTAAGCTGTAGCTGGGCATGGTGGCACACACCTATAATCCCAGCACTTAGGGAGGCTGAGACAGGAGGATCACGAGTTCAAAGCCAGCCTCAGCAAGGGTGAGGCGCTAAGCAACTCAGTGAGACCCTGTCTCTACATACAACACAAAATAGGGCTGGGGATGTGGCTCAGTGGTGAGTACCCCTGAATTCAATCCCTGGTACAAAAAAAAAAAATTAAAGTTTAAGCCACATGTGCACACTTCGGTCCCCACAGGGCCGTGAGTCGGGGACTCCTTCTGGAAGCTATGGCTCCTTTTCCTTGGTCATGCCTCCCTCCCACCCCCACCCCAGGGGCATCCTCAGGCTTCACTTATTAGGGTTTTGGCCTGATAATAAAACCCTAATAGCTTCCACTGTTTGGGGATAGCCTAGGATGGAGGAAGAGGCCCGGCTCTGTTTTATGACCTGAATTGTCAAGTCTGGGTCTTCTCACTTCTTATCCTGCTTGCTGCCCTCTGGTCACTTGCACCTTGGAAGAGGAGGCCCTTGAGTGCCTGTCCTTCCCAGCCAAGCCTACAGCAAGGATGGCTGGAGCCCTGGGGAGGCAGGTGCTGGGGCCCTGGCATGCGGTAGGTGGGGGCCGGCAGCACTAGATGTGGTGGACACTGGCTGCTGGACAGTGGGGCTGCCGTGGCCTGTGCCTGTGCTTCCCCTGCATTCTGCTTCCCTGCCCACTTCAAGATCTGGGGCTGGTGTTGGGACCTAGACACCTAGCCAGGGGCAAGGCCCCATCCCTGCTGTCCTCCCAGCTCCTGCCCTCCCACAGGGACCTTCTAGTGTCCTTGTGTCCATGTCCCTGGGATGTCTGGGCCCCCGGATGCCCCCTCCCTCAGCCAGGCCCCTCCCCAGGTTCCTCTCCTCCTCTCCCTCTGTCCTTGTCCTGGGCTTGTCATGGCCTCTCTGACCAGAGCCTGGCTCCTGGTGTCCTGATGGTCTCCTCAGATGTGCCTGCCTGGCTGTCCTCCCTCTGAGAACCACTTGCAGCTTTTGTTATTTGGATGTCCTTCCTTCAGCACCCTGCTGGCAAGCCAGTCTCCCCTTGGAGGGCTGACTTTCCAGCCCAACTGTCCTTGTCTCTGGTCTTTTAAAGCAGGCCTCCTTGCCTCCAGCTTCAGCTCTCCCATGCGCCCTCTGTGGAGGCTTCGCCCTCTGCCTTTGGTGGCCACTCTCCCACACCCTCTCTGGGTGGAGGGAGGGTGGACTGGACACACCTCCTTCCCAGCCAGCACCTGGGGATCAGTCCCCGTTCGCCTTCTCTGGCCCAGATCCTGTCCCACAGGGAGTTGGTGCTGCTGCTGGGTATGGAGGGGGATGTGTGTGCCCCTGCCCTGTGCAGAGTGGACCTGGAGGCCAGCGGGTACTTGGTGGAGCCTCCTCCCTGCCTTGTGTCAATTAAGGAGCTCCACACGGAAGCGCAAATTGTCATCACAGAGGACTTTCCCCAGACTGTGATGTCGGACGTGCTGGGATTTGTTCTTTTCAAATGGAAATGACGGTGACTTCCCGCTGCTAGAGTCAGGCTGGGGCGGAGTTGGCTGGGGAGGTAGGAGCTGCCAGGCTTGACTGGCGGGCTGTCGGGCTGGTCTCCACACCTCTCAGGACAGGCCTCCAGGAGTCGTCCTGAGTCCTTGGGGTGCTTCTCAGATGGAAGTCACTGTTGCCTGAGCACTGCTGTGTGGCCTCATTAACTCATGTCTCTCTCTGTTTTCTTTCAGTCTGCAACTGTGTCTGATGGTGGTAAGTCACGATTTCTGATGTATATTTTTATGTTTTTAATGAATATTCCAAATTGTAAAAATGTATCTGCCATTTGTTGCACTCAAGACAGATGTTTCTCTACTTTTCTTTGTCTGCTTTGTGGGAGGCTGCTGGTCCGGGCTGGGGGCAGCTTTCAGGTGGCCGGGGCGTGTTCTAGGAGTGAGTGGCAAATGGCTGCCCTGGGCTGTGCAGCCATCGCATGCGTATATGGGTCTCTGCACAGGTTGAAGCATGCTGTACTGCTTGCTTCCTGGTTGTACGACCAGCTGCTGAGCCAGCCAGTGAGGATTTCAAAGTACTTGCTGAATTTGAGCAATTCTGGAAATTTGAGGGAGACTCAGTCACTAAATCTCCTTCTAAGGAGAAGTTTAGCAGATGGACCGAGAGCATGAGTGAAGAAGAATTGAAAACTTGCTTTTTCTCTTGAAGTGGGATTCTTTCAATGGGACTGGTGCAAAAGGGAAATAGCTAGAAATGTCTTGTTTCATTTAAGATTTTTCCAAAATAATCCTTATAATTTTAGTTCAATGATTTTTTTTAACTCTCCGAAATTGCCTGGAGAGCTTCGCCCCAGCCCCCTTGCTTCCGGTAGTAGTTACAGAAACCCTCAGCTCACATCTGCTGCTGTTTTGTGTGGTTGTGATCTAATCTTCCGTCTTTGAGAGTTGGGTTGCTAATGTCCCTGAATGTGTCCACACTTGATTTTCATTTCTTGATTTCATGAGGACAGCACAAGCTGCCAGCTCTGGGACAGGTGCGGGAGGGAGGACTGTGAGTTACAGAGAAGCCACGTGAAGTTTTATGGAAACTTCCGGTTGTCCCACAACAGCTGACTTCAGTCCTCGGCCTTAGAAAGGGCTGGAGGATAGTGGAAGGCACAGAGGCAGCCCCTGTGTGGCGCTGGTGACCCAGGCCTGCTGGGGGCACTCTGTGGGAGGTGTGGAAGGAATGTATCTTGAATTTCAAATGTGCTAATACCTGGAGCCAGACCAGAGGGGTCCTGGCGCTCCTGAAGGGAATCGTGTTTCCTGTGTTCTGTGCAGTGATGTCGGGCCATTTAATCATCCTTAAGCTGGGAGTGGGAAACTTCCTTGATGCAAGAAAAGAGGCGGCTGTGTGGCCAGGCTCGGGCCACACGTGCAGCCTGCAGGGTCCTCCACCTGCACTCTGCTCACTTCTGGTGGAGGACGTTTGTCTCTGCAGGAGGTATGTACCCCTGAGAGGCTCCTGAGTGTGGCCAGTTTGGTCATCAGGATGTGTGTTCACCTCTCAGCTGCTCTTCTGCCTGGAGGCGGGGACCCTGGCGTCTTGCTCTGGCACCCTCCCTGTAACTCACAAGCTTCCCTTTCCAAGCGTGGGAAGCCCCTGGCCCCCAGCTCCACCAGCTCCCTGGGCCATTTCTGTCCTAGTCGGTGATCCCTTGCCACTGCCCCTGCTCCCCCACAACAGGTCCTGGGTTGTAGGGACAGCCTGGCTGCTTGGAGGAGGCGCGGGCTGGCAACGAGGGCGCAAGGGGAGCAGGCCTGGACTTCAGCAGCAGTGCCACTCAGTCACATGTTTTATTTCATCACTTTTAAAAAATGCTAATATTTTCTCACCTTCACTTATGTTTCTGATTGTAAGAGTAAAAACAAAGTTGCAGGCTGGGGATATAGCTCAGTTGGTAAAGTGCTTGCCTCGCATGCACAAGGCCCTAGGTTCAGTGCCCAGCACCACCAAAAACAAAAAACAACAACAACAAAACAAAGTTGCCTGGTTTAGAGTGCCTGTGAATTCCAGGAGGGCTTATTACCTACCATTGTTACAGGTGGGGACAATGAGGCAGAGCAAGAAGTTGATGGAAGTACAGATGCTGAGGACACTGCTGGGGCTCAGGCCTGGGGGAGTGCTGCAGGCAGCCAGGCTCTCTGCCCTCCCTGCCCTGCCCCAGTGTTCCCCCAGCCCTGCTGCAGAGTCCCAGAGGCCTCCCACAGGCTTGCGGAGCGCTTGCTGGGAAGCGCTGAGATATTTTTACAGTCCTGGTCATGGGTAGAGTGAGGCTCATGCAGGGGGCCTGGGAACCCTAATACCACAGTGCTTCTGTGGGAAAAATGTGCTGCAGACGCCTGCAGGGCCAGGAGCAGCTGTACAGGGCCTGCTCACATGGCAGGGCAGGGCAGGGTAGGGCAGGACACTGCTGCCTCCTCACCACTGGCTCCGGTGATTAATGGAGTGCCAGCCACGCCAGCGAGAAGACGGCACTGCCCACTTTGGCTCTGTCCTGTGTGGTGCTTCCCTTGGTCCTCCCGCAGCTCCTGCGCCCTTCTAAGAAGGTGGGCGAGGCCTTTCCTGCAGTCTTGTCAGCAAGAGTGTTTTCCACTTTCTCAGAAGAAAAGGGGCCCGTAAGGGCTGTCCCTGGAGCCAGAGACCACCCTGGGGAGGAAGGAGAGGAGCGTGGTCAGGGCAAAGAACGGCAGACTCTGGCTCAGAGAGGGAAGAACATTCTAACATTCAAATGCTTCCCAGTGATCTGCCTTGTGGGAAATTATCCAAACAGAAGGTGAGGTCAACCTGGAAGGAGATCTTAAGTTGTTAAGAAACATGTAAAATGCAGGCCAGGTGTGTGGCCCAGACAGGAGCAGTGCCTTTCCCAGCACGTGCCGGGCTCTTGGTTGGACCCCAGTTCTGCAGGGAAAGAAGAGAGGAAGAGAAGATGGGGAAGGGAGATGGAGGGCTGCCTTTTGTTGATGCAAAAAAGAATCTTCTGATTCTCTGATTTGGGGCTTTAGCACACAGTGCTGGATTGCCATGGAGCTCAGTCGGCCCTGAGGGCCGGGACTCAGTAGATGGATGTGGCTTTCAGGGGCCCGTGGCATGTTCGTGGGACATCTCTTTCTAAACCTTCTGTGCTGCCTGAGCTTGCCCTCAGCTCTCCCTCCAGGCCCACAGTCTCCCAGCCCCTGTGTTCTTAAGCCTGGGCTCTGCCCAGCCGCCAGGCATCGGCCCTTCCATGTAGACCTGGGTCTCTGCCCGGCCAGGCAGCCCCTCTACCTAGCTCCTTCCTTTGCAGTCTCCCCAGGGCTTTTGCCTTTACTTGCTGGGGAGCTGCTGCTCCACCTTCCTCTCCAGGGGCCCCTCAGGCACCAGAGGTCTCGTTCTTCCCACTGTCCTGCTCTTTCTGTCCTAGCACCTGCTCCCGTCATCTGCCCCTTGCTCTGAGTTGTGGCCCACCATTAGTGTCCTCCCGGCACTACTGACTGTGGCCCCCTCTAGAAAGTGAGGTCAGGGCTAGCTGTGGGGCTGCGTACAGGAGCAGCATGAAAGCTGTGCTTGAGGACAACTGGTTGTAGTCACCCTGAGTGTCCGGGTACCTCGTGTTGGCACAGGCACAGCTCCTCTGGTTGCGGGGAGCCGTGGGGCCCTGCCCTGGCCCTCCTGGCCATGACACCCGCCTTTCTCCCAGGCTGGCTGCTAGGGCCCAGGTGGCCAGGGACACCCGTCAGACCTTTGTTTCCACTCTTCCTGGCTCTGCCTGCTTTTGCTCTTCTCACCTGGAGTGTGGTTTCCTCATCTGCAGTCAGGACAGGCCCTCTGTCTGGCTCCTGGACAGCTACATGGCTGTGGTGACAGGGCTTGTTTGGTTTGATCTTGAAATGGAAACTTAGCAGGCGTGGAGAAAGGACAGAAAGGGCACACTGGTCTGTCCTCCTTCACCTGCTCCTGCTGCCCTGGGTGAGGAGCTGCTCCCTGGGCTCCTCCAGGGCTCTGCTACAAATTCCTGAGCAGACCTGATGGGGCTGAGCCCGGCTCACTTGGGAGTGGTGGAGCCATCACACTGCAGGTGTCAGCCCTGGTGACCCCTGTCGGATGCCTGTGAGCAGGAGGGGTCAGGATCTGACCTTCCCACGTCCAGGCTTGACACCCCTCCTCCCTCCCAAAGTGCAGCCCAGCTCTGTCTCTGGTCTACCCCGAGGCTGAGGCTATTTTCCAAGTGCTTTGTTTCCTGCTCAGCTTTGGGTTTAGAAGTGACTCATTGTTTCAGGGGTTTGAGATTTGGGGGCCTCCCCCTTAACTTCTGCCTCTGTACCCAGACTGCTTCCTTGTGGCCCTCGTTGTCCTTGGAGTGACCTGATCTGCCCCACTCTACACTGGCCTGAGCTCCTTGACTGCAGTTTCATGCTGGGCTGTGGGCTGAAGATTTCTGCTCCACCGCAGTCTACAGCTACAGGCTGACCTCCGGAGACTCTGTCTGTGTCTTCCTCTGCGCCCCGGGGCTGAGGAGATCCTCCCAGCAGGCACCCTTGGAGACGGCTCTCTGGTGGTGGGGGACAGCTTCTGTTGCTGGAGTGACTTTGAGGGAATTAAGCAGCATTCTTCTTTAAAACATAGACTACTGCAGTCATTGATATTTTGGGCAAGTGACTTTATATTCTGTCACATTGTGAAAGACAAAGGGAGATGTGAAAAGTTTGAGAGCAGCACCATGGCTGTGTGTATAGCATCATTTAGTGAATTCACATTTTTTCTCACTAGAAAAACAGTATAGCTTATACACTTTTCAAAAATAGCAGAGCTGAGTGTTAGTTTGTGACATGCCGTGTGAAAGCATCGTTCCCCCGAGCCCTGTGTGTGGCTTACTGCCTGCATTCTTCATGGCTTGCTTCTGGACTTAACACGGCTGAGCACACCGTGGCTACCAACTGTGATGCTGTGGCTGTGTGCACAAGTCAGACTGGGTTTCACAGGGAAGGGTGGAGGCCTCCTGGTCTCATTTCTTTCTAGTTCTACAAGATTTTGGAGAGAGTTTTTATTAGTGGTTCTATCATGAAAACGTCTTTTCAAGCAAACAAGTTCAAGAGTAATAAAGCCAATGACCACGTCCCTCCCTCCCTCCCTCCCTCCCAGACACAATGTCTGCACATTGGGCAGGATTGCTTCAGGACTTTGTTCTACAGCACTAGAGTGACTAGAGTCCCCTCCTGGCTTCATTCTTCATCCTCCTCCCCAGAGACCCCACCTGGACGCAGGTGTGCACTCTCCCTTCTCCAAGGGATTTTATTAGTTGAATTCTCCTTCATGAAGTCTTAAGCATGAGGAACAGTTGGGTCCTGCTCCAGCCATCCTGGTGTTAGAGGTGGAGGGTGGCTCCAGAGGGACTTACCTTGGAGCGATCAGGGAGGAGGTGCTCAGACCCCTGGGCTTGGCCTGGCTCCTTGTGCCTCCAGCTCTGGGTTGGGACAGGAGGCATAGACTCCAGGACACCTGCTGCCCTGCCAGCCTGTGCTGAACTGGGTGTCTCTGTCCCCTGCATGTCCATCACTCATCCTGAGACTTTCTTCTGTGTTGGTCACTCTCCCAGTGCTGAGGTAAAATGAAGGCTCTCCACTCCACTAGCCTAGGCACACGGGCCTCTGTGCCCAGTGAAGGACCTCCCCTAGCAGACAGCCCTACGGTTCTTCCAGTGACAGTCCTCCCTAACTGAGTCTTGGCCAGCTTGAATATGTCAAGTGTAGATAACATCTGGAAAGGAACATGGATAACAAATCTAATTAGAACCCTCAGTTTATGTCATTATGCAAATTATACCTACATAAATGACACTGATTTAGAAAGGACTTCTCTCTGCTCACAGTGCTGCCTTGTTCAGACACTCCAGATGCATTCTTGTTAGAGCTTTTCTTCAAGCAGTGAAAACTTTTGATTGAAGAATAATTTATGTACTGCAAAGTTCAGGCTCTGTCCACGAGCACACTGCATTGCCAGCATCTGACAAGAGAGAGGGGTCCCTGGGACCCCACTCCTTCAGGGGATCACTGACCTGAGTGCTGGTACAAGACCTAGTTTTGCCTATTTTTTTAACTTAAAGAAATGATACACTGCGTGCTCTGGGGCGTGGCTCCCTTCGGGTAGCGTTAGGCTTGTGGCATGTGAGAGGAATGCGGGCCCCTGTGTCAGTGTCCTGTTCACTGCACGGTGGTCACTGTGCCGTGCCTCCTGACTGCTCTGCGTGGTCAGGCTGCCCACTGCTCAGCGCTGTGCAACTGCTGGTGGTCATCTTTGGCATCTGGGCTGTGGTCGACGAGGCCACAGGGCCACAGGGTCCCGGCAGGGTTCCGGGCGGGCTGCGCCCTCCTGAGGCTGAACAGTGTCTGTGTCCACTGTGGCTGTGCGAATGCGCGCATGGGCTTCAGCACGTGGGTTGGATTCGCAGTTCTCTGAGGACTAGTGAACTTCCGCGTGTCTTTGGCCATTGAGTATCCTGCATTTAAGACTTTTACTGGTTTTCCTGCAGATTGTCTGTCTGAGTGATTCACAGAAAATTGAAAAATATAAATTCTAAAAATGATTTTTGTGTTGGGTTCACATAGATAAGTTCGACATTTGGGTTAGATTTATGTTGGATCGCTGTTCTGCGGCTTACCTTTTATTCTCTTAGTGTTCTTTTTATGACCAGAAGTTCCTAAATAACCCACTGATGGTTTCCCTTGGAGCAGAGCTGTTATGCCCTTCTGCAGCATTCTTTGCCCTTCCCAAGACCACAAAGGTAGAACTATTACTGCTTCCTCCTTCACACACAAGCTCTTGTTCCTCCTGAGGTGGATTCTGTGCGTGGTGTGAGGCAGGGTGGGACCGTGTTTCCATGTGTCCAGTTGCCCAGCAGCCCCCTTTCTTGGAAAGATGGTAGTCCTTCCACACTGACTTGAAGCCGTGCCTTGATCAGGTCTGCCTGTGGGTCTGTATCTGGCCTTCCTGGTTCATTTGGTGTGTGTCTCTTTCTGTTACTGGGTCAGGACTTCCTCACAATCACTATAACTCTGTGGTGCACCCGGCTACCTGGTGTGGCGCTTTTGAGATTGCTTGGGTCACTCCTGTGCATCTCCTTACAGATTGTGGATTCTGTTTTCGAGTCTCTAGCAGCCTCTGGAGTCATCTGCTTCTGTGAACTGGTTAAGGCACAGTCCTTTTGGAATCCATGTGTTTACTTTTACCAGAAATGTCATCACAAGCCACAGGAAGCCACTGGCATAGGACAAATAGGTTTCTAAAATTGTGTAATTGTATATCTGTAATGTAGCCACTCACTATCTTGCCCTTTGCAAATCTTGAGACCTATCCCCCAGGAGTAAATACTAAATTTGAATTGGTTTGTCTGTCTGTTAAAAACCCCTCTCTTCAAGGTGAACAACCTCCGTAAGAACCTGAAACACCATGAATTGAATGTATTTCAGGCCAGGTGTCACCCTCCAGTAGACTCTGGCTGAGGAGTGAGAGAAAAGCCAACAGTGGACCAGACTCAGCAAGGACTTACTTTAAGGGCACCTGTCATATCAGGGACAAGTCTGTGAGGGGCCGCGCAAGCCTTTGGTGACTGAGGCGAGGGCGGTGGAAGGTGGTGCTGGTTGCAGAGAAGAACAGGAGCGAATGGGAGCGAGGGTGAGGCAGCGCGGCCAGTGAGCTAAGCCTAAGCCAAGAGCCAGGCCAGCCCTAGTCTGCGTGGAGATGGGAGGGCCAGGAAGAAGCTCGGGAGGGCAGGAGGGCCAGTGGGGAGCCTGAGCGAGAGTGGCTGTGTGTCTGTGCTCAGAGTGGCTGCTGAAGCTAAGCAGGAGGTGTCCCCAGCTGGCCCTCAGACTTTTAGAAATGCCGGGTAGAGGCGGGGGGCTGCTGGGTCTTCTCTGTCTTTGCAGAAATGAGAAGGGCCAGAACCAGGTGGGGAGAGATGGATGTGAACAGTTACCAGGATTCTGCTCTGACTTGTCAGTTTTACGTGTCTGTCAATCTGTGTGGAGGCTAGAGACTGGCTACAGTTCTCTGCCTGAAGGTGTAGGTTGAGGGTCATCAGAATATCAGTGGAGTGGAATGTGCTTGTAAGAATGATAAAAAGTGAATCTGAAACCTATGATATGCCTGGAAAACGGGGCTGTGGTTCAGTGGTGGAGGGCTTGTCTAGTATGCACAAGGCCCTGGGTTTCATCCCTCGCACAGAGAGAGAAGAGAGAAGAGGGAAAGGCATGGGAAACCAGAAGACAGCCAGAGGGGCAGATATGGGAGTGAGAAGACTGAGTTTGAATCCAACTCTGCTGCTTGTGGTACACGCCTCAGTGCCTGCATCTGAAACCCAGGGCGCTAGGATCCATCCTACCCACCTGTGAGAATTCAAAGCATGAACATATGTAAGGTGCTCGGAAACATACCTGGTGCATGACAGCTATAGAGGCATGACTATTATAGTGTTACTGTTATCGTTTGAGTTCATTTAAAAATAATGACCCTGGATGGGGAAACCATTGCCTAGAGAGCATGGTGGGTATAGAAGACATCCTGAAAGGGATGGCAGGACCTGAAAGGGAATGACAAGATCAGCAGAAGGGAAGAGATCACAGGAGACAGAGGCTGATTAGATTGTCAGAAATCCTCTGGGTGTAGTGGTGCACGCCTGTAATCCAGTGCCTCAGGATGCTGATCCAGGAGGATGGCAAGTTCAAGGCCAGCCTCAGTAATTAAGTGAGGCCCTAAGTAACTTAGCAGGACTGTGTCTCAAAATAGAAAGAGCTGCGGATGTAGCTCAGTGGTGAATTGCCCCTTGGTTCAATCCCTGGTACCAATAAAACAAAACAAAAAGATTTTCAGAAATCCAGTTTTACGACCAAGCAACACAATAAGACTAAAGATCATTAAATGAAAGAAGATACAACAGGGAGATGTGAAAAAAGAAAACTGACATAGAAATATTAATACCCAACAGAATCATTCAGAGTGATGAACAGTGCAAAGAGCAAAGTGCCCTGCGGGCAGACCCTGGCACAGGTGGAGGCCGGAGGCCAGGTGGGCAGGCCGCAGAGCCCCTGCAGGGCCGAGGAACAGGCAGGGACTGCACTCTTAGTGGAGAACACAATGTTTTTTAAAGGCAAGTGTAACATTTACCCAATTTTTAAAAATATTTATAGCATGCAGATCATGTCTTCTGATAGCAGTGTGATTAAGTAGACACCCTTCACAAAAAGATAACTAAAAAGATCCATACACTTGAAAGTTTAAAACCCACACATCTAAATAATCCATGGTAAAGGACAAATTAAAATGGAAGTTCTAGTGCAATTAGAATAGCTTAGGAATTATAGCACTTCATATCAACACCGGTGGAATACAGCCAAAGTGATTTTCATAGAAAATTTTGTAGCATTAAGTGTGTATATTAGGGAAAAAGCTTGGAAAGACAGGAAATAAGCATTCAACATAAGGTGGCAGGAAGCCAGGCACGGTGGCCACACCTAACCCCAGTACCTCAGGAGGCTGAGGCAGGAGGGTCCCAAGGTAAAAGCCCCGCCTGGGCAACCTAGAGAGACCTTGTTTCAAAATGAAAAGTGAAAGGGGTGGATGTAGCTCAGTGGTAGGGTGCTTGCTAACATATACAGGCCCTGGGTTCAATCCTCAGGCTCGAAAAAGAAAGAAATCAACAGAATAAAACACAAACCAAAAGATGTCTTTGGCAGTTAGGAGCAAGAAAATCGGGGAGAAGACAGAGGCAGTACTAACTGTCCTCAGAGGAAAAGTGACGTGATCAGAAAATCCTGTGAGCTACTTCATGCTGGCACACTGATGCCAAGCGGGTCGATGGCTTACAGGGCAGCAGCTTGGGAGCTGGACCAGGAGGCAGACCCGACGCCGCAGCAGCAGATAGCATGGCAGAGAGACCTCCAGGCCGTCGGCACGTGACGTTGCAATAAAAAGCAGCCCAACCTAGTGCTTCAAGCAGAAGTTCCCTTCCGATGTGCCCTGCGGTCTGGTCTTCGTTTCGTTCCAGGGTTCCCCTCCAGGAGCCAGGCCATTGGAGCAGTGTGAGTGGCATACGTGGGCCTGGGGGGACGTGGCAGAACAAGGCGATGGTCCCCAAAGCTGCTGCTCTGCAGGAGCACATGCCACTATAGAGCACATGGTGTGCAGCCTGGCCTCGGAGCAGAGGGCAGGGCGAGCCCACAGGGGGCAGCAGGGCCTCGGAGCAGAGGGCAGGGCGAGCCCACATGGGGGCAGTAGGGCCTGGGAGCAGAGGGCAGGGCGAGCCCACACGGGGGCAGCAGGGCCTCGGAGCAGAGGGCAGGGCGAGCCCACACGGGGGGCAGCAGGGCCTCGGAGCAGAGGGCAGGGTGAGCCCACACGGGGCAGCAGGGCCTTGAGCCTCGCCTTCAGTGTGGAAGGTCAGAAGCTCGGCTGCTCCACAAGGCAGGCGCCCACTTGGCCTGAAACTCGATGGCCACAGCACAAGAAATGTTACTGCCAGTTTCATTTACAAACAGATATGGAAAATTCCTGAATAAAATATGGGCAAATTGAACCCACCAGTGTTTTTAGAAAGTGTGTTTGTGAGAGCTGGGTCACGCGAGGAGGCAAGTGCAGTGCCACGTTAGGAGACCTCCCCTTTGTCTCCAGGGGTTCATTCAACACTCATTCCTACTCTGTTCTGAAAACTGCTGTGGACACTGGGGTACACAGGGAATAAAGCGAGTCCCCGCCTGGGAGCGCCTCACTCGGGGTGGAGCGTCATGGGTGGGAGCAGGTCCCACACCACGAGGGAGAGGGCAGGGCGATTCTCGAGGGCTAGGAACTTGGGCCCGCGGTCAGACTTTAGAAGCGCTGCTGTGAGCCAGGAACAAGAATGTCTCAGTCTCAGCGACCAGCTAACCCTGCGCTGCGGGCCTGGCCAGTACCAAAGGACAGGACCAATGTACATGTGAACTTTATTTTTTTATTTATTTATTTATTTATTTATTTTTTTTTTTGGTACCGGGGATTGAACTCAGGGGCACTCGACCACTGAGCCACATCCCCAGCCCTATTTTGTGTTTTATGTAGAGACAGGGTCTCACTGAGTTGCATAGCGCCTCGCTGTTGCTGAGGCTGGCTTTGAACTCGCGATTCTCCTGTCTCAGCCTCCCTAAGTGCTGGGATTACAAGCGTGAGCCACCGC
>CM053408.1:117562381-117626781 GCA_028644305.1 Xerus rutilus | reverse complement strand
TTGGTACCGGGGATTGAACTCAGGGGCACTCGACCACTGAGCCACATCCCCAGCCCTATTTTGTGTTTTATGTAGAGACAGGGTCTCACTGAGTTGCATAGCGCCTCGCTGTTGCTGAGGCTGGCTTTGAACTCGCGATTCTCCTGTCTCAGCCTCCCTAAGTGCTGGGATTACAAGCGTGAGCCACCGCGCCCGGCTACATGTGAACTTTAAATGGGAAGGGAAGACACTTAATGTTCATTGTTCATCAGTGATATCGTCCTCCAGCGGCAGGACCTGGCCGGAGGGGCTCAGTGCAGGCTCAGTGGGAGCGCTTGTGTGCTGCACTGTGAAGACACGTGGAAGAATCAGCACCCAATTAGTAATCAGCTGCGTTCTCTCTGGGGATTTGAGGTAACGATCGGTGGAGATTTTAGATTCATGTTTAATTTTATAAAAGGAGAAAGTATTTCATGAACGTGTGTCAAAGCTGCAAGACGTGTAGTTTGAAGTCATGTGCCCCTCAGCTCGCACCACCTTGCTAGCTGGAGTTTGGGACAGACAACCTGCTTGTCAGCTGACGCTGTCTGCGCGCCTGCTTGTGTACCAGGTGCTGTCCTCAGTGCAGCTAGGACAGGCTGCATAGGAGGCAGGCAGCTCGCCCGCAGCCTCGCGAGCAGTGGGCTTTTTGCCATGGCCCGTGAAGTCAGCATGCTGTATTGCCACTCGGCCCTCACACAGCCCTGTGAATCAGTGTCATTACGACCACACTCTACAGGAAGGTGGTGTGACCTGCCCACCCAGGAAGGAGGAGCACGAGACTCAGAGCCCACCCTGTGGCCACCTGCTGGCAGGGAAACCAGGCAGTAGGACCCAGTGCTTAGCACAGCACTGACCATGGGGTAGATGTTCACTTAGTGGTTCCAGAGACAATGCCTGCCACTCACTCATCTCATGCGTCCCACCAGCGCTGGTAGGAAATGTACGGAGTGGCCGGCTTCGCTAGTGGCGCAGCCCACCTCAGGTGCTCCTCCAGAGAGTCCAAGGCTTTGCAGCTCCTCACGAGGGCACACGGTGGGGAGAAAGCAAAGCTTCAGAGATGGCACCTGTCTGGGCCGACCCCCCACTGGGAGACAGCAGACTCAGGCAGCAGGACCTCAAGCAGGCGAGAACCACCAGCACCCTGGGCCAGGGGACACAGGACTGGCAGGCAACGAGAGTTTTGGAACCCTTGCTTAGGACAAATGACTTTTAAATTTGATGTTTGATATTGGGAGCCACATGAAAGATACCAATAGCCAAGTGCACTTGTACAGGCTTGTAATCCCAGCTACTTGGGAGGCAGAGGCAGGAGAGGGTCTTGAGGTTGACCAGCCTGGGTCACATGGTAAAGACCATGTCTCAAAAGAAAAAGGCACAAAGATCACATTGTGTTTTGTTTTACACCTGACATTACCTTTAATATTGGAATTATGTGAAGTCATAATCATCCCAGAACATCCAGGCTCTGGGAAGGCCGTAGCTAAAGATGTCGCAGTTGACCCAGATGTATAAGCAGGGTCTCTGTCTCCCATATCGCCTAAAGGTGTGGCCTCTAAGTGTGGCCCTGCTGGAGGAGTCCCTCCCTCGCAGGCTGATGACTTCATGCCTCACCACCCCACCCTGTGGGGACCCCCCCTTCTGCCAGTGTGCCGCACGGTCATAGGTCTCATGGCCACGGGCTTATTCACTGTGCTGTGGCCACCCCTGGTTCTGGGGCAGCATGGAGACCACGGTCAGTCTTCCTCATGAGCTAGCATTTGGGCTCCTGGATTTCTGCCCTGGACAGTGTCCCCATGGAGCAGGCCGTGCCAGCAGGGCTCAACCTCCTGTGTGGCCATGGAGTAAGAATGAAAGGAGGATGTCCTCATGAGCCGTGAGTCATCTATTCACGGAAGGAAAGAAATGGATTTCATGAAGGAGCCACCCAACCAATAATGTAGTTCTTCTCAATGCAAACCAGCAGAAGTGAATCCAGTCAGGGCTCGTCTTTGAAAATGTGTCACGTCCTCTGTGTGCATCCAGGGCCCTGTGGTCAGATGCCACCTTCAGTCTGCGGGCCACTGATGGTTGCAGTCATTGGCTCCAAGCCTGGAATCCCAAAAATGCAGTGTGACAAGTGACGGGTTTGCTGTCTCATTCCCAGCTTGACACTTCCCACACCGACCCTTTTCGGTTCCTGCTCTGCCCACTCTGGAGGCCTCTTAGCCCACAGCATTCGCCCCATCTGCTTGCCATTTCACTTTCAGAAGGGCTTTGTGTTGCGTCAGACGCGGAGAGTTTGTTCTGCTGGGCTCTGCCAGACGGGTAGAAATCAGACGGCTCTAGTGCTGGCCCAGGACTGAGATCTCTCCCATTTGGGCCTGTGGTGTCAATGTGCTGCTGTGGTTTTCTAAGTGTCTGGTGTTGTATCTTCCTGCAGGGTTGTGAAGTCTGGCTGGAGTCTAGGGCTGCATGGGGAGGGCACTGGGGGGCACTGGGAAGCTCCCAGGGGAGTGTGGAGCTGCCCTGCTCCATTCTGTAACTGTCCTCACCTGAGGCAGGTCAGAGAGTGTCTGAAGTCTTCAGCAGCTTCACCTGGAAAATGGGCAGGTTGAACAAGACCCATAGTTTCTAAACTGTGTCCTGAGAGTGACTGTGGTGTTGAAAAACATTTTCTAGTTCTTATCTGGGCTCTGTAATTATTGGCAGAGTTTTGTTCAGGTGAGGAGCTTGGTGGCCTCTCGAGCCTGCCCTGACTAAGGGATCGCTGGGGCCTGAGGTCTGTTGCTCCAGGTTCCATCCTGTGCCCTCTTGGCTGGGTGAGCCCGTACCTGTGCCCTCACCAGGATTCCCAAAAGATTTCTTTGGATGAACACCTTGCTGCTTTACATATGAGAAGCATCACTCAGTCAGTAACTGGGGAATGAAATAGGTGTTCTTAGCCCCACAGGGTGCTCTTGGTAGGGTATAGAGCAGGATTTGGATATGTAGCTGGGGAACTTTGAGCCCAGGGGAAGCTCAGGGGACTGGGCAGCCAGGACTGCCCTTCCCACACCTCCAGGTTTCCATGCAGAACCTGAGCAAGGTCCAGAATTGCACATCCACACCGGCCTAGCAGGTGTGTGACTGTGGGAAGGTGGAACACATCTGCTGTGGTGCTGCATCGAGATGTTGGTATGGGGTCCTCCTCCTGTGCCCCAGCCCCGAGCTTCCAAAGTGTTGATCTCTTCCCTGATGAGAAAACCAAGGAACCAAGGCACCAAGGCACCAAGACATGTGATGTGGCTTGAAGTCTCAGGGCCAGGAGGTCACCCAGGACCAGGGCTCCACGGGGCTGAGTGCCGCCACATTGGTGTCCTGTTATAGGCACTCGCAGCTGCCGCCCGAGGCCACCGGGCTCCCGAGCACCCCTGTGGACACAACAGCTCTTCAGGCAAATGGCAGGGCTCTGCGCTTGGCAAAGTGTGCTTTAGGCCTGCATACCACATTGTGTGACCTGGAGGGGAGGGACAGGCAGCAGTGCTGGGCAGCGGCTCTGCTGTGGTGGTATGGCCAGCAGCTCTTAGTTGCTTCTGTGCTCTCCAGGCCATGTGTGAGTGGATCACCAAGGGGGAAGGGGCTGAGGTGTGCCATGCGTCAGGTTGGAGCCAGTGTGACTTGCGGCTTTTAGTAGGTTTAGGTTAGGGGTAAACATGGAGACATGCGTGTGTCCCCCTCAGCCTGTCTCTGGGTCCTGGAGCAATGATGCCCAGCATCAGTGTGCTCGGGGGCTGGTGTGCTGTGCCTGATTTTCAGTAAGCAGAATCAGGACCTGGAGCATAGAGTGGTCTCTAGGCTGGAGTAGGGGAAGTGTGGATAGACTCCAGGCTTCTGCTTTGCTCTTCTTACAGAGCATAGCCAGGGCTTCTCAGCAGGACACAGGGGCCGCCTGCAGGAGACTGAGTGAACAGAAGAGAAAGGTATCAGGAAGCATCAGCCGCTGACCAAGTGAAGTCCATGGAGTCCATGCTGGTGTAGTGAACTGGTGATCAGGGTCTTCCTACCACAGAACCCGCCTAGAACGGAGGAGGAGCAGAGCAGGGGGTAACCCTCAGAGAAAGCAGACCATGGACAGGCTTGGTGAGCCACAGCTTGGATCCCCACAGTTGATTACAGGCTGGGAGCCCTCATCTCAGAAACTTGGGACAAAGTCTTTTGGATTTCAGATATTTTTAAAATTTTGGAATATTGCATGTTCCTAACAGGATAGCAAGGGGATGAGCCTAAAGGTGATTTTTTTTTTGGTACTGGGGATTGAACTCAGGGACACTTGACCATTGAGCCACATCCCCAGCCCTATTTTGTTTTATGTAGACACAAGGTCTCACTGAGTTGCTTAGTGCCTCGCCATTGCTGAGGCTGGCTTTGAACTTGCGATTCTCCTGTCTCAGCCTCCCTAAGTGCTGGGGTTATAGGTGTGTGCCACCACACCCAGCTCTAGAGGGGATTTTACAGAGTGTATCAGTGCGTCAGCGTTTGAGTGTGACCCACCATGTGGCATCAGGTTTAAAGTTTTCTGCTTGTGCTGCCATGTCCATGGTCAGAAAGTTTGGAGTTTGAGTTGTTTCTCATTTCAGATTTGGGGATCAAGGATGCTTGGCATATATCACAAGGGGGAAAATTGATTGTGCCAAAGCCCGGGACACTAACCCTGGGCTGGAGCAGTGGTCACATGTGGTAAACGAGCACCAGGCTCCGCCCCAGGAGAGGTGGGAAGAAGGCACGTCTTCGCTTCTGGGTGCTCCTGCCAAATCACAGGGAAGCACTGGGCAAGCCAAATCCAGACCTCTTGAAAGACAGCTGGCTCCCACTGAGGTCCAGAACACAGAAGGGCTAGGAGTGCCCCATGGTGAAGGCAGAGATGGGGAGGCAGTGGGGAAGCCGGGCTGCTGGCTGGGGCTGGGCCCTGTGCTTGCTCACAGGCTGTGTGCGCAGGGGTTTAGAGGTGAAGAGGGTGTGCGCACACGTGGGCGTGCGTGTGCCAAGGGCCAGGCTGGTGGGCTGGGAAGGACCTGGCCGGTGGGGCCGGCGGGGCCAGCGGTGAGCACGGTAGGCCTGGGGTGGCAGGTTCTTTCACCAGTCTCCTAACTGAGCTGCAAGTCTGAGCTTGTACCAGAGTACAAAGCAGCCCCCGGATGCATGGCAGGAATCGCCACCGGGGCCCACTCTAGTGCAAGGGGAGCTGCTGTGCCCGCGCCATCCTGGCTGCACTTTGCTCGCTGCGCCCTCTCGAGCGCCAACTCGGACAGGTGACTTGCGCTTCACTTGTGTGGTCTTCCCAGGCCTGCAAGACCTCTGGGGACTTTGGGACAGGGTACGAGGCCCCAGAGCAGCATGGGCAGCCTTGGATCCCTGTAAGCCGTCTTCAGGTGCCTCAAGCAGTGGCTGAGGGAAGGTAGGCCTGCTGGAGCCGAGCTTCACTGTGCACCTTTTGCAGCAGCGTTTCCTAGGACGTGCTGATGCTGGGGTGCAGCAGGTGTGGAGCCGTGTCCAGCAAGGAGCATGGCAGGCAGTGTGGGGGCAGTGACTGGCCCTGGGGCAAATCTAGGCCAGCGTGGCTCTGGAGAGTAAAGCCTGATTGGAGCAGTCGCCCCTGCTCTGGAGTGGGCGGCACTGCTCTGGTAATTGCCAGAGACCTCGGCCCAGAGAACAGGAGCGCGCGTTCTTGCCCAGCCCTTCCCAGGAGAGAGTTGCCAGGCCCTTGCTGTAGGAGGAGTCCTGACCTTGAAGACCCCAGAGGTCCTCACAGGAACCGCCTGGGGCCCTGGGCAGTGGGGACAGAGGCGTCAGAGGTGACCTGTGCAGCCTCTTCCCTGTGGAGTGCTGGTTCTGCAGACTGTCCTTGGAGACGTGTCTGTCACCCAGCCCCTGCTTGGCACTTGGTGCTGGGGAAGTGTTCCCTTTGGTGCAGGTGCTTCCTACCTAAGTGGACACTCGCTTCTCAGGCCACAAGGGCTTGGGGATCACATTCTCATGGAAACATGGGTTTTGTGATTATGGGATTTAAAGTATTTTAATATAACATACATATAGGAAAGAGTGTGACAACATCGCCACGGGGAGCTGTAAGTGCCTCTCTTTTTCCTCCTTTGCTGCTGGTTTCATAGAGAACAAATTGCGGAAAGGGGCTTCCTCCTTGGTGTGTGGCCGGCTGTATGGTCACTGTCCCTGTGCTCTGCCAACCTAAATAATTCAGGCTGGGCTGGCAGCGCAGTGAGGTCTGGTGTGAATTATGCATGCAGGTTTCTGAGGCTTTGTGTGGCTGCTCGGCCTCCTCTCAGGAGCCCGGGAAGAGCCAGGGCTGCCTGGATCCCTGGAGAAGCTGCAGTCACTTGCCCTCTCGGGAAGCTGAACTAAGGAACCATGTCCCCGCGTGGGGCCCGAGCTTTGCCCTGGGCCGCGGGGGCTGTGCCAGCTGGCCCTGGTCTGGATGCCGAGGGGTGGTTTGCAGTGAGTGGTTGGAAGGCTTTGGTTAAATGGCATCACAGTGGCTCTTATCAGCTCTACCCAGGTAAAGCCCCTCCTCTGCCTGTCCCCTGCTGCAGTAGTCAGGCAGGCTGACCCGCAGTGGTCAGGTGTGTTTGCTGATGGGGGGCCCACAGGTGTGCCTGCATGCTGGTGGGCGTGGAGCTGAGGTCAAGTCTCCCGGGTGTTCAGGTTCGTGTTTGGATGGCACCCTGAGCAGAGGGTGATGGGCTAAGGCATGATTTGCAGAATTAACTGATCTGGATCTCAAGGCATTACTGAAACTCATCACATGGAGCCTGCAGGTCCAGCCCCAGTATGAATGTGGTGCTTTCCTGGTCCCACAGAGCTGAAGTGGGCTGTGAAGCTTCCTTGCCAGGAGAGCATTTCTTTACCAGACTGTCAGTAGAAAGAAAAGCCCACAGTGATAACAGCCACCAGAGCCTGGCGACAGCCACCAGAGCCCGGCGAGCTCGGCGTGGGCTGTGCGCAGGTCTGTTCTACTGGCTTAGAAAGCAGGTGTGTGCTTTACCCCAGGCTCAGCCTGGTCTTGAGTGAGGGTGGGAAGCCTGGTGTTTCCTTGTGCCCAAGTGCAGCTTGTGCCCCAGACTAGGCCTTGCATGCATGTGCACCCCTTTCTATGGGGCAAGGACAGTTGTGGACTCCGAAGTTCACAGCTAAAGTGGGCATCAGCCCATAGGCAGCTTGGTGTTGTGTGCTGAGCCACAAGGAGAAGAAATGCTGGCAGTGGGGACTATCCTTTTACCACGTGGCTTTTCTGTATTCTTCACAGGTACATATTTTGTCCAAATAGAATAAAAAATTTTAGTATGAACTCTTATGACTAAAGGAATTCTGCAGGAATTTCTTATGGGGATGATAACTGCCTCTGACTTTCCACTGAAGTGTGGGGGATCCTGGAGATGCTGTCAGCTTGAGGTAGCCAGGCTGTTGCCCCAGCTCTCTTCTTAGCCATCTCCCCCAAGGCTGCTGTGCTGCACTTGAAGCCCGTACCCTGTCATGGTCTCACATCAGATTCATAGGAGTAGTTGCTTGGTGACTATGCAGGAGGCGTGGGCCCAGGGCCTGCTCGGGCGGATGCTCTCACCTCCAAGAGCACTGGGGACAGGAGGCACCTTCACCAGGCACCACAGCCCTCCCCATTCCTCAGTGGTCGTGGTTCTGGCAGCTGAGTGACTGCTTGCCTGGGCAGGCGCCCAGCCTCCTGTGTCTGCACCCTCAGGTGCAGCCTGCACCCTTCCTGCGCCATGTCCGAGCCTGGGAGACCCCAAGGGCAAGGATGGATGCACTCAAGAATCTGTGCAGATTCCACATGTGGGGGTCGCTCGGTGAACGTGGAGCCCCGTGCACCAATTGATGAGTGGTTTGCTTTTTCAAAAATGTGAGTTTCTTTCTCAGTTAAGCTTACAAAGTGTCAGTATTGATTAATGAGTCATAGAAAGTTACTAGTATCTGCCAAATCTCATGAAAATGAGGTTAGTCAAGATAGGGGTTCCCTTTGACCTCAGTTTTGAACTAGCCGGCGTTCATTCCCAAACACAGCACATTCTGCAGTCTGCACAGGGCCGTGGCCAGCACACCCCAGGTGGCTGTACTCGTGTTGAGGGGCGTGGACAGGAGCCCAGATAGACGAGGGAGTGGCAGGTGCTGCACTGCCAGCAGGCCATGCAGGAGGCTGGCTGGGAAGGGCTGCAGTTCTGCTGTGGAGGCTCAGCGGCCCTCCAGTAGCTGTGCCCAGGAGGTGGATGCTTTCCAACAGGACATGTTACTGGAATCGAAACGTCTTTTATTGGAGGAGTGAAAGCTCCATCCTTCTTTGCAGGGTTTAGCTGGGCCTTCTGCCAGGCCCAGTGGGCCAGCCCTCACCCATTCTTCCCCTGCCTTCCTGTACAGGGCCCCAGCACCTCAGCTGGGCCAGTGCCTGGGCAGCCTCCAGCTCACCCTCCACAGCAGCCAGAGGGGCCTGTGATGGGCACCAGGCTCCTGTTGGCACTCTCTTGTTTAGGGTGACACCAGTGTTCCTGCTCCTGGTGCATTGGCCCCTGAAGCCTGGTCGAAACCCTAGCCAGGTACTAGTTTCTTCTGCCATAGGGCCTCTGTACGAGTGCACTCTAGAATAGGAGGCTCTCCCTGCTCCCCAAGGCTCACTTCTGTCGCCTCCTCAGTCCTTAGCTCAACCTTTGTGGCCTAGGGAAGCAGGCTAGAGGGAGAGTTTAGGGGTGCTCATACTGTACAGAGTGCTTCAAAACAGTGTTACATTTTGTAAGGGTTCCCTCGTTCATCAGCACAAAATACCGAAAGGCAGGTGACACCATCCCCCTCATTCTGTGTGGGGAACCTGAGCTGCCACAGGCCATATGCCAGCAGTGTGAGTTCCAGTCCTCCTGCCAGGGCCTTTGCTTTTGGGGTTCTGCTCACACCTCTTCCAGGTTTGTTGCTCGTGAGGCCCCATAGAGCCTGGACACCACTGACCCCTAGTCCTTTGTGTGGTTTTCACTGATCTTATTTTAAAAACAAGTAATGTGTGCCCACAGGTCAGGGTATGGACAGCGAGGTTCCTGTGGTGGGTGCCTCTGTGTGCTGTGCCATTGCTGGTTCTGTCCCTGGGTGTGGTGCCCAGGCTGCCCCAGCTCTTCATACCCCTGAATGCCCAGCATTCATGCCTCTGGCTGAAATGCCAGCAGGAGTGTGGGGACATTGCTTCTGTTGGGCTTTGGTGAACGGCCCCTGGGTATCGGCTCATGCCCCCCCAGCTTGCAGGCTGGGCCCCTGTGCACAGCCTCACTGCGCCTGCTCCTGGCCAGGCAGGCCGGTGGTGGGATCCACCTCAGCACGCCACGGCTAGGCCAAGCCTGTGCCCACGCGTCCAGGAGCCTCTACCTGCTGTGCGGCTGGCTGTTCTCCTGTCTCCTCTCCCTGCCCATAGGTGTCCCTTCGGGGAAGGGAGCGCACCCGCAGCCTGGGGGAGTCACCTGTCCTCTGCAGCTTTGCATATACCCTCCGTCTGAGCTTGTGACATTTCCATGTGCAGATTCAGATGCCAGCACAGACACCATGGTGGAGTCTTGTCTGACCAGACACCATGCCTTCCCTCCTGGGCTCTCCCCAGCTGGGTATTTCAAAGTCTCCCGGATTCTCCCTCTCTCTGATGCCATTCTTTCATCTAAGTTATTGGGCCACGTGAGTTGCCTTCAGTGTCTTGGAAGGATGGAATCCAGCTTGAGTCCCTCAGGCGTGGCGTGTCCCCATGCCCACTGTCCCAGGACTGTGACCCTCCTGCTGGCACCACATAGTGGTGGAGCTGACCTGTTATGTGGCCTGCTTTCTTTGTCCTCCATCTTCCCACGTCCAGTCTTCCTCAGGTGCAGGCACATGTGGCCTGTCCCATTCTGATACCACACCCATGGGACGTTATTAGGGTCACATGTGCATTTATTTACTGGAGATGGGTCAAATGGAGAGGGCCAGCCCCTGCCAGGAACTCAGCACCAGAGAAGGGCGGGGTGGGGGGTGCGAGTGAGCCTGAACTCGTGTGCATGTGTGTGTGCGTGTGCCCATGTGTGACCTGCAGAGCCTTCTGTGTGGGAGTGTCTTGGGTGTTGGGACCCTTTAAGCAAGGCAGAGAGGCTGAGCCTTGTGACAGCCTGCAGTGCCCTGGGTTCCCAGCAGTGCTGGCTGCACCGATGGTGCCATCCTGCCACAAAAGTGTCCCTTGTGGTGAGCCCTGTGTCTTCCAGATGAGCTGCCCAGGCTTGTGTGCCACGTCCTGGCCACAGGCCTTCCCTCCTGCCCTTAGAAGCTCTGGTGGCCAATGCTACATAGATATTTATCTCAAAAATAGCACAGATGACATGGTGGTTAAAAAAATTAAAATTGTGTGAATTCTGATCCTATTACATAACTTCTTTTGAGCCTTTTCTGTAGGAGTATAAATTGTGTGGCTCCTCTTTGACTTTTTCTTTTCTTTCTACATCTCACTGTTGGTTGAGCTTTGAGTGTCTTCCGCCAAGCACAGCCCCCCGCTGCCGCGCTGCTCTGCAGACCCCACACTGGGGGCTTGAGATCAAACCCCGGGCTTTGCTCCCGCCCTGGAGGGTGTTTCCTCCGAACTCTCATGTCCACACCAGGGCCTTCCTCAGGCCCTCCAGGCCCTGGACTGAGTGCCCAGTGGGGCGGCAGGCATGGCAGATGCTGTCCCCACGACCACAGACGGGCTGTACAGAGGTTGGGCGTCACCACTGCCCCTGCTTTCCACGTCTCCCTCCTCCCGCCTCTGGCCTGTCCTCTCTAGTAAGGGCATCTTAGTGGTTGACTTGGAGCTAAAGTCCATTAAATAGTCCCTGGGAATTTATCCGATGGCCTTGACTGTGTGGCTGGCCAGCCCGAATGGCCTATCCTGCACACCAGGTCAAATCCATTTGTTGTTCAGAACAGATGAGGAGCCACATGTGAAATAACAGCGTTTCATTAGACTGTGAGAATACTGTAAAGGTTCCTGCGTTAGTGAGCTTTGCTGTGCTGAAGCCCAGGCCTCCTGACAGCACAGTGTGGTAGTGGCTGGGCGTGGCTCCGGGCTGGGCTCCTCTGCGAAGGACAGCCTCCCGTGGGAGCAGCCTGCCTGTTCAGAGGAGCACCTCTGCAGAGCGCGTGAGGCTCCTGGGCTTCCACTCGCTCACGCAGGCCCACCTCCCTCCTCAAGCTCAGGCTACCCACTCAGGATGGGGATGCTGCCACGCTGCTCCAGCAGGTGGACAAGGGGAATAGATGGGGGCACCTTCCACTTGGGGTCACCTGTCATTGCAACATCAAGTGACATGAAATTAAATACTCAGATCTGGACGTTGTGCAAACTCCAGGGTCTTCCGCTGAGCGCAGCATGCATGTGAGTCCCAGGCTGGGGCCCCAGCCTGCTGGCCAGGACCTCACCTGGGTGGACTTGGCACCTGTCCCCTCTGCTGCCTTTGCTCCATCCTGGCTGTGTGCCGAGAGTTGTTCTCAGGGCATGTGTGCAATGTGGTGCTGTCCCTGCTTCTCCCCCACGCCTCATGGTCACTGCTTATTGTCAGGTGTGAGTGTCCGTGAGAGTGCGTGTGTGCAGCCCAGAGGCTGAGTCCATTCTGTGCACACTGCATCTGTGTCCAGGTTGCAGGTGTGGAGCGTGTTGTTGACCGAGTGAGTGTTGTGGAGAGCGGAGCTGGGTGCAGGAGTGGGTGCCAGGCCGCCTGGGTGGGGAGCATTTCTGGGCAGGAGCAGGGCAGGGGTGCAGGTGCACCTGTTCTGGTCTCGCAGAGTTGACGGGTGCCGACCTGAAGGACTGCGTCAGCAACAACAGCCTGAGCAGCAATGCCAGTCTCCCCAGTGTGCAGAGCTGCCGGCGCCTGCGTGAGAGGAGGGTTGCCAGCTGGGCCGTGTCATTTGAGCGTCTGCTGCAGGACCCCATCGGTGTTCGCTACTTCTCTGTGAGTAGGGGCATCTGCACTCTTCACTGAGGCTACTCAGGTGGGACCCATCACCCAGGGCTTGGCCAGTCGCCTCGGACCCCAGAGAGCATGTCACCCTGCAGACCCTGAACAGCCCCTGCATGTTTCCCCTCACCCTGGCCCAGAGTGGGCTGGATGCAGGGAGCTGGCCCAGCCTGCCCTCTGCCCCGAGGCCCCCAGGGTCTGAGGTCTCCCCTCCCTGCCTGAGATGTCTACAGCAAGGGGCGTGGGAGAGTCTGTAAGTGCTTGGAAGCCAGGTGCATGTGGCCAGGCCCAGCTCTAAGGACACTTGTGCTCCCCAGAAGGGTCATGTGGACCAGAGCCGTTGTCCTTAGAGTGCCGAGGTCCCCGGGTCGGTAGTGCGGGGGCAGGAGGCGATGTGAGAGGACCGTGGGAGAGGCCAGGCCAGCACCAAGGGGCGGGTATGCATGTGGCTCTGCTCACCTCCACTGTTTTTCTTAGGATTTCCTAAGGAAGGAATTCAGTGAAGAAAACATTTTATTCTGGCAGGCCTGTGAATACTTCAATCATGTTCCTGCTCATGACAAGAAAGAGGTGGGTCTGCAGGCCAGGGGCTCCGTCGAGGGTGGGCTGCAAGGCTTGGTGTCTGGCCTGGCCCAAGCCGCTGAGGAAGGAATGTTTTCACAAGATTGGAAAAAAAGCCACTTCTTTTTCACAATGAGATTTTAAGCATGTGTGGTATTTAATTTGCCTAAACACAGTTTGCACAAATGCCTTGAGCCATGAGCCCTGCCACAGATGCTGTGTACCTCACGTGTTGCCAAGGGATGTGGTTTAAAGGGGACCTTGAAGGGATACCTGGGGCAGTGCCCCACACGGGCACGTCCCGGGCTTGCACCCTGGTGCCCTTTCCCACGTGGGTGAGGGTCGCCCTCACCGGAGGCCCTGTGTCTGCTCCTCACACCGTCCTGCTCCCACTGTGCCAGGAGCTCCTGGGTGACTCCCACCTGCTGTCCTCAGGCACGGGTCTCTCCCAGGGGAGCTGCTGAGGCTTGGCGCCCTGTGCGCAGCCACTCGGAAACTTCCAGGGGACTGCGTTCTGCAGTTTCTCACTGGCCTGCCCTTTGTTTACTTCCTGGAGCAGAAATATTGATTGGGGCCCACGAGCATGGATTGTGCCCAGGGCTCCTCTGGCCTTGGGAGTGCCGCAGGGAGATGGCGGGAGGTACAGGGAGCGCCGTCCTGCTGCTCAGGCTTCGTGCCCTCTCAGCTTTCCCACAGGGCCCGGGAGATTTTCAGTAAATTTCTATGCAGCAAAGCCACCACCCCCGTCAACATCGACAGCCAGGCCCAGCTAGCCGACGACATTCTCAACGCACCTCACCCAGACATGTTCAAGGAGCAGCAGCTCCAGGTGATGCCGAGGGACTCTTTCCGGGAATCCCAGCCTGGCCCCAGCCAGGCCAGAGGAAGAGCCACAGCTCTCTCCAGGGGAACTCCTGGCAGGCCTGGGTGGGGCTGGGTAGCTTTGGTCCCAGGGAACACAGGTGGAAGTGGCTGATCTTATTTGGGCCATGAAATAGGCAGGCTGCACCACAGGAGCCTGGCGCTTACACTTAGGTGTGTGTGCGCACAGGGAATCACACTCCTCGACTGAGGGCAGGGTCAAGGCCTGATAAACCCGTGTGAATGAAAATCAGCCAGTGTACCCTACCTGCCAAACACCTGTGCTCAGCCACATGGCACACTGTGGGTCCTCGATGGTCGGCCTGTAATGGTAGGGGAAGACTGGGTGCTGCAGCTTGCTGCTGCCACCCAGCGTCCAAGAGAGGATCACACTGCAGGCATTTGACCAGGGGCAGATCCAGACTCAGCACTGGAAGTAGGGTGGCTTGAGCCCACCTTACTGGACCACACCTCACCTCACATCATCACAAAGTCAAAACGTCACCAGGCCAACCTTCATCAGCCAGGCGCCGTCTGTTGGCTTTTGTTTAAATCTGGGGAGAGTGTGTGATGAGGCCCAGGGCTGCCCGGCTGCATGTTCTACTGACCCTGTCAGGCTGCACAGTGGGGTTGCCAGAGGGATGTCCAAGGCCAAAAGGAAGCAGGTCTTCCCCAGGAAGCCCTCCCTCTGCGAGATCCCAGCTGCTGGCTTTACATGGCTCATTTCAAGAGTGAGGAAGGAAAAGCCGTCTTGTTAAGAGAGAATGGGCTCTGCAGGGGTGCTGGAGAATCAGCCCGGAGCACCCCAGGGCCTGTGGGGTTGGGTAAGATGCCATCCTTCCTGAACAGGGCCAGGCGGTGGGTGTGTTCTCGGCCACCTGGGGCTTGGTCAGGGACGAGCATTCAGGTCCTTCTTTAACTGTGTGGCATTGCGTTTGCTCCCAGATTTTCAACCTGATGAAGTTTGATAGCTACACTCGCTTTCTGAAATCCCAGCTGTACCAAGAGTGCATCCTGGCCGAGGTGGAAGGCCGCACCCTCCCAGACTCGCAGCAGGTCCCCAGCAGCCCGGCCTCTAAGCATAGCATCAGCTCCGACCACTCCAGCATGTCCACACCGAAAAAGGTGCCGGGGCCAGCTCAAGCCACTGGCGCGTGTCCCTTGAGGGGCTGTTGTGTAGGAAGTGAGAGTGAGGCCGTGCCCGCCTGTCCCTTCACCAGCTAGGAATGTGGCGACGCTGACACTCAGCTGAGTCGTCTGCTGAGGCAGTGCGAGGACTGCACCCTGACCTGCGCAGGGATCCAGATGGTTCCATAGAGTTCTAGGCTTACAGCTCAGCCTTCAGCCTCTTTTGCATTTCATGCAGTAGTAAAGTAACCTTGCATTGTTGTAACTGGAGCTTTCATTTGCTGACAGTTAAGTGGAAAATCAAAATCAGGAAGATCCCTGAATGAAGACATGGGGGACGAGGACAGTGAGAAGAAACGGAAAGGGGCCTTTTTCTCTTGGTCAAGGAATAGGAGCACGGGGCGGTCCCAGAAGAGGAAGGAGCTCGGGGACCATGCCAATGGTGCGTGCACGTCCAGAGGGCCTGCTGCTGCTGTCCTGGGGGTTCAGCCCTTGTGTCGCTCAGTGAGAGGCCAGGGTGGGTGCATGCTGGGAAGAGGCCAGAGAGCAAGGCAGGCCAGCTCCAGAACCGCCAGAGATTCTATGTCCCTCTCCTGCTGCTGCTTGCTATCAAAGTGCTAGGTGTTTTGTTAGAAAATTGGAAAATACCATCAAGTAGGAAGAGAAGACAGGCGTGCCATTGTTTGTCCACCCAGGGGCAGCCGGCTGTCTGTCCCAGCTTCTTTTAGGCCTGTGCTCAGAGGTGAGCACGAGCCCTCTACCTGTGTTGGAGATGTGAGGCCGTTTAGGTGTCAAAAACACTTCCAGTCCTGGCTCTGGGTTTTCGTGGGCCTCATGAAAGCTTGCCTGTCCCAGATGCTTGACCCTTGGCTTTTCTGACACTGATGAGAGTCCTGTGGCAACTGGAGTGTGAAAGGCAGGCTCGTAGGTGCTCGGCCACCTCAGAAGCCTGAGTCGCTGCTGGCTGCTGGCTATTCTGCTCCTAGTGCCATAGGCCAGCAGGCTGGGAGCACATGCGCGAGAGGCAGAGAGAGGTAGAGCTGTCTGTACCAGGCACTGAGACGGCCAAGAGTGCTGGGAGGACTCTCTTCCCTGGGGGTTTTTGAGAAACGGGTAATTTTTTGGGAATGAGAATCCAGCCTGACGGCATGGGGCTGGCACTAAGCCTTTGGTCCCTGAGTTTAAACTGGGCAGTAACCATTATCAGTGAGCCCAATAACAAGACAGGGTGCTGGAGGGAGACAAGCAGGAGGCCACTGTCCTCCCGCAGCTGTGCCAAGCCGCCAGTGCACTGTCTGCCTCTTCACGCAGAGAGCTGCCAGAGCTATCCTCACTCCTGTCGTTTGGAAGACCCTAGCACGGTGGGGTCCTGGCCAGCCCCAAGCTCCTGGTTATGCTGGGGGGTGTGGCCTTTTCAAAGCAAAGGCAGTGGGACCTCAGTGAGGGGCCACCTAGGGGATGGATGCTGTTATTAGGTGGGGCTAGGGCTCCTGAGTTCCTGGGAGATGGGGCGTGTGTGCCCCATATAGTCCGTTGCATGCCTGGCATGTCCATAGAACCGTCTGGAAAGGGCTTTTAAAATGCTGATGGATGGTACTCCCCAGAGTTCAGACATTCTGATTCTGAATCAGACATTCTGATTCAGCTCTAGATGGACCCTGGGAGTCCACTTCTTTGGGGTGGGCCAGTGGCTACGGGATCTCTGGGACCTGCTGTCTTTATTGGCCTCCAGCCCTGACCACCCCCAGAGCCCATGCTCAGCAGCCAGAGTTTGGACTAGGCCTGGGTTTTCCAAATCCTTTCTGTCTGCTTCCCTAGTGCACTGGTCAGTCTAAGAGGTAGTCAGGGCAAGTTAGCCACAATCCGTTCTTGGATCCTTAGGACTTTTGCAGAAGATGTGAAATGAGTCACTGGTAAGAAGTGGCAGTCAGCTGGCATATCTTCTGCTGTCTGCAGGGAGTTTCATTTAGGCCCAGGAACTGCACTTTGAGAGCTGCCTGTGTTTGCATGTGACTAAATGTGCACGGCCTCTCTGTGGAATGCCTGCCATGACCTGGGCGTAAGCCCTGGAGCACATGGGGGCAGTGGCAGGGCGCAGGGTATCCCTGCACAGCTGGGGGGCTGTGTCAGCTCTGGCTGTCACCTCTGTGAGTAGGAAGTGCTGGTGTCCCTCTGTCCTCCAGCTATCTGTTCAGCCTATAGCGTGGAGATGGGATTTGTGTTTAGTTAGGAAGACAAACCTGTGACTTCGGGTTCATCCGAGTCTGTTTCCCCTATCAAGATGCCCCTCACGCCAATGGAGGCCTGTGCCGCCGCGAGTCCCAGGGCTCTGTGTCATCGTCAGGGAGCCTGGATCTGGTGAGTTACCACCTTCCCTCACCCCAGGGACACAGACTGTACCCACCAGCTGATAGATGAAGTGTGTCTCAGGAAAAGCCCAGCAATCACTTCACAAGCTGGGCATAAGCCTTGTGCACCGGAAGGGCACACAGCAACAAAGAGCAGGTGGTCTAGGGTCCCCGTAGGTGGCTTCATGGTTCCCCAGCCTGGGGTTCCCAGGTTCTGGAGGCAGTGTGGGAAGCTGTTTGGTAGATGGGGAGGGTTGCTTCTGAAGGACTAAAGTTAGCTTTGGTCTTATGTTGTAAATCCTTTTGTTCTAACTTGGTCCATGTTTGTTGAATTCCCATGGAGAGCAAACAAATGGCTTTGAACCCAGGTGCTCTGCTGCCCTCCTGGTTAACTCCAACATGCCTGTCCGTGCCCTGCAGTGGCTCAGCTCCCCAGCCCCGCCCAGGGAGCCAGGCACAGCCCGTGACCCCTCACTCTAGCTATCCCTCACACTCTGCTGATGTGCTAGTTCTGGCCCAGGTTCGTTATGGAGAGTGCTGTGTCGCACAGGGTTAGGACCTGCTAGTTTCTTAGCTTCTGTCTGGTAAGAATTTTGGGAAACCTTATTGGTTGCTGGCATCCTACCATTCAAAATTGTCAAGCAGAATTAATTAACGTGGACTACCATTTCTTCTTCAGTTACACTAAATACGATTCAAAGGGTTTCCAGCTATCAGTTAACTGTTGCTGCCAACTCGATGGTTCAGAACAAGAATACTTTGTTACTGTGCTATGTCTGTGGGTCAGCTGGGTGAGCCTGCTGACCTAGGCTTACCTTACACAAGTCTCTTCTGGTCCCCTGGCCTAGTGGCTGGGGCTACTGCTCACAGATGACCTCACTCTGGCCCTTGGCTGGCCATGGGACCATATGTTTTATCGTCACCCAGCAGTCAGCCCAGTCTTCCTCCTGTGGGGTCTCAGGGACCAAGAACGAACTGAGCAGGGAGGCCTCTGGAGGTGCTGGCAGGCCTTCCCCATTCTGCCAGCTCAGGTTCCAGGGTGGCGACCCTCTTCATCGGAGGATCTGAGAGAATACAGGGCAGAGAGTGGTTCAGAGTGGTCCCGACTAGCCCATTTTCTGAAATGGTGCCTAGGTGGAAGGGACTTTCAGGGTCTAAGGCAGAGCTGGTGATGATGAAGTGGCACTAGGCCCGCAGGACGATGTCTGTAGGGCATTGCTGATGCGGAGGGCCTGAGAGACCTGGGAGGGCCAGTGCCTGTGTTCAGGCAGCCTGTCCTCATGACTTTGGTCTGCTTCCGGGTCAGGATGAGGTGTGGCCAGTACCAATGCTGTGTGGGGCCCTGTGTCTGCACAGGACAGTCTTGCTTAGATTGACAGCCTGTAAAATGCATTGCCCGTGTTCCGAGAGGTTAGTGCCCTTCCCTCCCAGTGACCAGAATGGGGATTGCTCCCGGGGGTTGCACGCTTTGGAGCTGCGTGTGGGACAGACTGGTTGTTGGGTACCTGAAGCCAGGCTGTTGGGGTCAGCTCTAGGAGGTGCTGCCTGCACCTAGGACTGACTGCCCGTTTCCCTACTTCACAGGCAGAGACCAGCAGGACCTCCGCACCCGAGAGAGACAAGGCTGCCAAGCACTGCCGTGTCTACCTCCCGGATGGGACGTCCTGCTTTATGGCTGTCAAAGCAGGGTTCTCCATCAAAGAGGTCCTGGCTGGACTCTGTGAGCGACATGGCATCAATGGGGCTGCTGTGGACCTCTTCCTGGTTGGTGGGGATAAGGTACAGGCCTGGTGTACCCTGGGCCCGCCATTGGGCTCCTCTTAGTGTGTTTGGTGGGCTGGTTTCTCTGCACTGGGCCATGTTGCTGGGAGTGGCTGCATGTGACCCTGGGCTGGTGTCTGGAGAGCACCCACGCCCTCTGTGCAGGCTGTTTGTGAAGCTGCCTTTGTTCTGCACAGCTGTAAGCCCGCTGCACATTATTCTGCATTTCGGGGGCCCACGCGCTCCCACTCTTAACTCTGGTCTCTTTGTTCAAAGCCTCTGGTGCTGCATCAGGACAGCAGCATCCTAGCCTCGAGGGACCTACGCCTAGAAAAACGCACTTTGTTTCGGTAAGATAATGACATATGTGCCATTTTGAGAGTCCTCTGGTTTTCAGGACTTTTCCCACGTTCCCAACCACACTGCTGATCTCTGCTCTCCCCCAGTGGATGTGCAGTTGTCCTCTGACAGGCCATGAGGAGTGTCAGTGCCCTCTGGGCGATGGCGGGTGGGGTGCACATGAGAGGGAGTGCTCTCCTTGTCTTCCCTGCAGACGGGCGGCTCTGGCCCTAAGCCCGCAGAGGGCAGGGGAGGCAGACACTCTCTGCTTGGTAGCTGCCTGCAGTAACCAGACTACACCTCGAGCTCTGGCCTCTGTGCAGGACGAGTGCCGTGCCCCTTGCTCAGCCCGGCTCTGCATATCAGAAAGGACTGTGGGCTCCTGCGTGGAGGAAGGTGCTTGCGTCAGGCTGGGCTGGCTGGCCAGGCCCTGCTGCACTGTCCCGATCTGCAGTGATGCTCCTGAGATCTCCCAGCAGGGACAGATGTGAGTTTTTTTGTGAATGTTTTTGTGCTCCTTCCCCAGGCTGGATCTCGTTCCAATTAACCGGTCGGTGGGACTCAAGGCCAAGCCCACCAAGCCTGTCACGGAGGTGCTGCGGCCAGTGGTGGCCAAGTATGGCCTGGACCTCGGTAGCCTGCTGGTGAGGCTGGTGAGTGTGGGCCTGCTGCGGCCTCCACGGCTTGCTCCTTGGTTTCGAGGGCAGAGTGGCCACTTTCTTCCCTGGTCAGGGGACAGTGCCCTGCGCTGCTCTCACTGAGTGGAAACGCTTGTCATTTATTTGTGCCATGGTCATTTTGGAAAGGTTTGCTATTTGCCTTGTGGTCTTGCTCCAAAACGAGAGAGACACACACGTGTGCAGGTTTGACCCGAGAGCAGAGGCCCCGCCCTGCTACACCACCCTCTGCTGGGCACTGTCCCTATTTCCATCTGTACCTTACAGACAGGAAAAGCTCCACCTGCAACATTATCATGTGAACGAGGTTAGGAAGGGAAACACTGGGCAGAATAGCAGCGCCCCTTCCCCAGCCCACACCAGTCCTGTCCCCATGGGTACTTACTGCTCAGCAGTGGGGTCAGTGGGCTGACTGTGCAGTGCTGTGTTGGCTGAGTGCCATGATGTGCAGCAGAGTCTGCCCCCGTCTTTCTAGGCAGGCAGTATGGGCCAGGCTGTGGCCAGAGCTTGGGGACCACAGGGCACTGGCCTGGCCCCTCCGGAGTTCATGGTCTGCCCCAACGTGCATTTGATACTCTCCGCACTCAGGTGCCCTTTTGTAAGCAGTGGTTTGGGTGGAGGAGAAGGGCTCTCGCCAGAGATGAGAAGTGGGGTCCCTCGGGTCGGAGCTGCTCCTGCGGTTGCCTCTGCTTTCAGCACCCCTCCGAGCGGCGTGTGGGGGGAGCCAGCAGTTCTAGGTCAGCGTGGAGGCCGTGAGTCGTGTTGAGACCTAGGCCCACTGAAATCAATAGCCGAGAGTGTTTTGGGGTACTGCAAACCCCCCAGCTGTGGCAGAGGCGTTCTACCACGTGCCAGGGCTTTCCCCTCTAGTGACTGGGGGGTGGAGCCCTATGCCAGCTCTACTCCCATAGTCACACTGGCAGGAAGCCCTGACCCCAGGGCCTGTGGGAGTGACAGACTGTCAAGCCTGGGTCAGAAGCAACTGTCCCAAAAGCTCCCATCTGGGAAAGTTATTGAGCGCACCATCTCTACCCTAGAGTGGAGAGAAGGAGCCCCTGGACCTTGGTGCCCCAATATCGAGTCTGGATGGACAGAGAGTTGTCTTGGAGGAAAAGGACCCTTCCCGAGGAAAAGGTGAGCACAGGCAGCATCCCCAGCCCACCAGACCCCAGCCCGCCGCCCAGCTGTTGAGCAGCTGTGGTCTCTTTTTTTTTTTTTTTTTTAAATATTTTTTTAGTTATAGATGGACACAATGTCTTTATTTTATTGCTTTGTATGTGGTGCTGAGGATCGAACCCAGGGCCTCACGCATGCGAGGCAAGCGCTGTACCGCTGAGCTACAATCCTTGCCCCAGCTGTGGTCTCTTAATGCTACTCTCCGATGGTCTGCACTGGGCTTAGGGCCTCCTGGGGGCCTACTGACCCCAACATGGCAGAGGACTCTTAATGCAGCATTTCTCAAACAGGCTGGTTCAGCCCCACAGTGGAGGAGGAGCAGACCAGCAGAAGGAGGCCCTGTTGCCTGGGGTTCATCTTCTCAGCCATAGGAAGGCGTGACAGTCCCTGCCCTCCACCCCATGCTCATATGTCAGAGCATTTTAGCTAGAAAGTGCTAGAAAATGCTCTTTTTCTGGGAGGCCTTAGTCACTCCATGGCCAAGGGCCATGCAACCTGGTCTGGATCTCTCGGTTCTTCACCTAGCATCCTGATTTTGGGCCTGTCCCTTTGGCCCTTCCCAGCAGGGGCTGAGGCTGGCCCTCCTGGCTTGTCTGCTGTGGTGGTCCGTGTGTGCTATGGGGCAGGTGTTCACAGAACTCTTACCCACTGGCACCTCCTTGGAAAGTCCTTGCCCAGGCCCCTTTCTCTCCAGCACCTCAGGAGTCTGTGCCCCTTTCAGAGAACTGGTGCAAGAGTCCTAAAGGAAAGCCACGTGGTCCAGGTGGGCGAGGCCTGCTTGTTGCTGCTGTAGGCAGAAGTGTGGCCCAAAGGACTGTCCAGATGCAGGGACAGCAGGGAGCATGTCTCCTGGAGAGCTTTCCAGAAACTGTGGATACTCGTCTGAGTGGAGCAGGTTGCTTTGTACACAGCTACTCCAGGCAACTTGGGCTGTGCCTCCCTCTCTGGGGCTTGGGCCCAGGTGACTCCCATGGGCTGCATCTGAAGTAGGTCACACACACATGGCCTGGTGCAGGGCACTTGTCCCCCTCCCATGCTGTCCAGGTGGAAGGGGTGCTGTGGCCTTGGCTGGGTGCTCCAGTCCCTGTCCCACTCCCACCTCCTTGCAGAGGTCCCTTTCCCTTTCTAGAGAGTCATGCCCTGCCCCAGCGCTGGAGCCAGTGGGGCTGAGTGCTGTGTGCAGTCCCCCTAGGGCGCCGCCAGCCTTGCCTGGCAGGCCCTGCGCCTCCTTCCAGGGCTGGGCAATGTGGAGCCTGTGGCATCTGCACGGCTGAGTCCTCGGTGGGAGCCATGTGCTCATGAAGCTGTGCTTGGAGCAGGAGTGCAGTGCTCCAGGGGCACCCGGGCCATGCTCTGTGTCACCGTCCACCCGCTGCTCCTGCCCTTTAAGAGTGTGCATACCTAGTGGCATACAAAATGAGTTTTCAACATGAAACTTCCTAAAGTGCCCCATTAAACTTATGGAGAAGCCGCAGGGCCTGTGCAACACCCTCACCCAGCAGCAGCAAGGGCCACAGGTCTCCAGTCTCAGCTGCTCGTTAAATAAGGTATATGCGTGCCTTTTGGCCTCTGCAGCTTTGCTCTCAGAGGCAGGTGGTAAATGGTATGGAGAGTGCAGGGGGCTTTGTGGCTGGTGCAGCCCAACACTCACCTCTTACCTTCAGCGTCTGCAGATAAGCAGAAAGGCGCACCTGGACGAGTGAGCACGGCAGTGAACTCCAGCCCCAGAAACCATGCGGCTATGGTAATTCCCCGCGCGTCCCTGCAGCCCCTGCCCCTTGGGGCAGCTCTTAGCTCCCCCCACACTGCTACTGCACCTGGCCCTCCTCTCCCCAATGAGCCCCCTTGTCACCCATCAACCTGGCGGAGCCTCCGTGCTCAGATTTGGCACCACACCCGGGGGTCTCCTGCCATCCCTGCCAGGCCTGGCTCTCTGCCCTGTGAGCAGCAGGCTGGGTTCCACTGCCCTGTGGCGGGGTGGTTGGGCCTCACTGCCTTTCCCGCTGTGATCTGTCCTTGCTTGGTCTTCTGCAGTGTGTACGCGCTCCGCCCAGTGCCCTCTCTCAGGGCCTTTCACTTATAACTGATGAATGATGTGTTGTCATGTGTTGAAATGTGAGTAGAACTTTGACTTTCCTTCTAATGCAGGGAGAGGAAAGAACACTAGGCAAGTCTAATTCTATTAAAATAAAAGGAGAAAATGGAAAAAATGCTAGGGATCCCCGGCTTTCAAAGAGAGAAGAATCTATTGCAAAGATTGGGAAAAAAAAATATCAGAAAATTAATTTGGACGAAGCAGAGGGTATGTGTACTTTTTCAAACTTGCACGTTTTCTAGTAAATGCACTACCAGTTTCTAGTACAGCCATCAGGCCCACTCTGCCGTGTCCACAGCTGGTGACTGCAGACCCTTTCACACTGAGGCTTTTGCTATAGCTTCGCTAAAACCCCAGTTTTCAGGCTGAGAGTCAGGCCTCCCGAGGAGTCAGGAAGGCCCCTACTGTGCCCAGCAGCACTGTCTGTGCCACAGCCTGCTCCCCTAACAGCCTGACCCCCGCCACGAACCAGGGCCCTAGCTTGGGTGGTGGAAAAGTTGGCGTTAGGGGGCTGTGTCACTGAGGGTCACCAGCCGGAGCTGGGTGCCAGCAAGAGGGAGGTGGGTTCCAGGTTGGGAGGGCCAGGGGCTTGCTAACTTTTGTTGGCCATTGGAGGCCCCGAAGAAGATCAGCACCCCACCCCACACACAGCTTGGGCCTCCAGGAAGAGGCACAGAAGACACCTGAGGGCAGATGGGGAGCTGAGGGCCCTAGTGGATCTTGTTTTTATTCCCAAAGCTCCTAACAAAGAGAATCACTGATAGCAGACCACAACCAGCTGCTCCTGTTGTGACCTAAGTCACAGTCTAGGGAGCCTTGCTGGTCAGCTAGCTTGTCCCAGCTTGCTATGAAGTCCAACCTCACAGTAAAAAACAAAACAAAAATGTGACTCCTTTGGCCTCTGAGGCCACCAGACGGAAGACACACACCCTTTGAATGTGTGCATTTCTGAGAATGATGGAAATGTGGAATTTTAGAAAGATATCTTAAAGTTTACTAATGCAGAGTATAATTTAAATACTAGAGAGAGCTCAGTTCAGACTCCCTGTTTTTGAAAGATGAACTTGAATCACAATGAAAAGCGCAGCCTGATGAAGAAGGTTCTGTGGGGACCAGTGACCAAGCCAGGCCCTCCACAGAGGTGGAGCAGGTGTAGGCCCAGCGCACATCCTTACCCTGAGCTAGCTTCCAGCAGGACAGGGAGCTCTTACAGTGCCTTCTCTCCCATGGCTCAGGAGCACCACCCTTTGCCCAGTGGTGGTGACCCTGGGAGGCAGGTGATTTGAAGGCCGTCCACCTCAGCCAGCCTGCTGCCCGTTGGGCTCCTGGTCTGGGGTGTGCCGCTGTAGCTGAGCCTCTTGCTCTGGGGTGCCCTTGTCTGCCTGTCACTTCTACCTTGTCCTTAAAAGGGAGCTTGGGCACAGGTGTTGAAGGGCCCTGGACATTAGCCAAACACCCATAGCCAAGGCAATGCTGGCTGCCCCTCCTCTACAGCCCACCTGGGATGCGTGGGCTCTGCGTGCTCAGGCCTGGTACCCAGCATGGTCCTCAGGGCAGGAGGACCTTCCACGTTTTGAGAAGGGCTCTGCTACAAGCCGGGCTTTGGCCTCAATCCTGCAGGAAGGCAGCACAGGGAGCTGGCCTGCATCGGCCTCCAGCATTCTCGCGTGCACGCTGTGGTATGGCATGCTCCTGGGAATCTCTCTAAAGAGGGCCAATGTGGATTTTCTTCCAATAGAGTTTTTTGAGCTCATTTCCAAAGCTCAGAGCAACCGAGCAGATGACCAGCGTGGGCTGCTGAGGAAGGAGGACCTGGTGTTGCCCGAGTTCCTTCGCTTACCTCCCGGTTCTACAGAGCGTGCCCTCGCCACCCCAGCCCCTGCCAAAGGCTTTAGCAAGAGAGCCATGGCGGGCCGTGGCCAGGAGCGAGCAGCCCAGCCTCAGGAGAGCTGGGAGTCAGCCCAGGACTACAGTGACAGCCCGGCCACCAGCCCCGGCTCCACCCAGAGCCCCGGCTCCGCTTCTAGCCCCAGCTCTGCCCATAGCCTTCCTGGGGGCCCTGGGACCACCCCACCTGGGCAGAATCCTCCTGGAGGGCCCTCCTGCGCTCCCCAGGGGCAGGAGGGCACCACGCAGATCTGGAGGAGGCAGTCAAGGGACGCAGAGGCTGGGGGCATCCAGACCGTGGAGGATGAGCACGTGGCTGACCTGACCCTAATGGGGGAGGGGGACATCAGCAGCCCCAACAGCACACTGTTGCCGCCATCCTCCAGTCCCCAGGACACACCCGGACCTCCAAAACCAGGTACCTCCAAGTTCTGAGCCCGGCACCCTGGTGCAGTCCTTGCTCCCTCCCACGTCCACTCGAGTGTTCAATAAAGGGAACGCGGTGGTGCGCAGCCCTCCTTTAATGAGACACTCTGCGGGCGTCCCTCTCCTCGTGGTTATGCTTTCTGAGAGGAGGAACTGGGGCAGCAGCCAAGGTCCACCCTTGACATGGTGGTCACCAAGGGGTACACAGTCCCCTGGTGTTGGGCTGCTCTGCAGAGGTGCTGTGGGAGCAGAAGCCCAGGTTCAGTGACACCCTGAGCTGGGCTGGGACTTCTGAGTGGGTGTTATTTGTAAAACCTGCAGAGCTGGCGTTTTTAGTGTTTTAGTCTCAAGATATAAAAAAAAAAAAAAAGTATTGGCCTTGAGTCGATGAGCACAGGCCCTGTGGCTCACAGGAGGACCAGGGCTGTGACAAGCCCTCAGTGGGTGGGCCGGATACCCACCAGCCCCTGAGCCTGTTGGTGCAGGCGACCTGCTTCGTGGCGTTGGCCACCTGTAGCAGCCAGGTGTTCCTCAGGGGAAGTGGGAGGCGAGCAGCTCAGCCTGCTGGCAGGCGCCCCACAGCTGCAGACCCTGGGCTGGAAGGGAGGTGCTGCTACCAGGAGCCAGGGTGGAGTGTGGGGCAGGGCCTGGCCTCTGGGTTCCTGCTCCCCCGGCGGGACACCCGGGATCAGGTCCTGTCAGCCTCCAGGGGCCTGGGGCAGTCTCCATGCGTGTTCCACATCACACAGCCGGGCACCCGAGAGGGCTTGCGCTGTGGGTCGGGCTGCTCAGCGCCTCTGGCTCGGCTCTCCCTTCTGCTCTGTGTAGATGTCTGTCTGCAGTCTCTACCTGTGTCTGCTCTTCCAGGAGTAATAAACTCTAGATCTCTCCACTGGACTGGCTTACAATTCCTTTCTTCTTCATTTGAAAATATGCTTCCACTTTTAGGAAACTACAGACGTATTTTAATCTAGGGGAAGTATTACACATTTTGAGGAAATTAATAGGATTTACCTTAACAGACTAGCTTTTAAAAGGATACCATTCATGGAACAAAATTCCCAAGCACCTCACGTGTGCCTGCTGAACAGCCAGGTGAAAGGGTGGAGTATGCTTGAACGTGGGGAGGAGCCTGCCGCCCACGCAGCCAGCCTGGTGGGCAGGGTTCCTCTGCCAGAGTCCCCGGTCCCGTGTCTGCCTCTGGCCCTTCTTTCCCGGGAAGTGGGGATGCTGAACTTGCCTGGCTTGTTCCTGAAGCTAGATCCAGATCCATCCCCAGCTGGCCATGGAGCCTTTTCCCTCCTCTCACACCTCGGCCCGCGGCGCCGCTGCTGGGGCTGGCTCTGTGCCCCACGTCTGGGTCGCGACTGGCTGCTGCACAGGACCAGAGCATGCAGTTTTCCTGGCCCATAGGCCATTGGTTTGGGCAGTGGTGCAGCATGGTGCCTGGCCAGACAGCCTCTGCTGGCTTGTCCCTGGTGTTTCATGGCAGAGGGTGGCGGTGGTACAGTCATGTAGAGGGCAAGTCCCCAGCACCCTGGGAGAGAGGAACCCAGGGTGACCCTCTAGCTCTGTCCTGGAGGTGGCCACAGCAGGAGAGGGTGTGGGGGACTTTGGCCACAGTCCAGAGGTCTGTGGCTCCCACCAGCCTGTCCCCAGCATTGCTGGACAGCTGTAGGCACCGATGACCTGCCTAGTCTTCCTGGAGGCAGTGGCCCTGGTCTGCTAGGCCTGGGGGAGCTTGGGGCTGAACGCTCTGTGCCGCTCACTCTCTCGAGAAGCTGTTCCTGCCTGAGCAGGCTCCAGCAGGGAGTCTGTGGGAGAGTGCCCTGCACAGAAGCCTACACTCAGCCATGGAGGAAGTTCAGTATCCTCAGCCTCACTTGTGCCAGGTCAGTGGGGAGCTTGCAGAAAGGCCAAAGAAAGTGCCCGGGGACAGCATGGTTGATGTGTGATTTGCCAGCGAGAGCTTACAAGAGACCATTGACTGCTCCAGGAAGAGTTCAGTGGGACAGGCTGACGGCACCCGTGTTCTCACGGGCTTCACCAAGCAGCGCCTCCTCTCCCTTGCTGTGTTTGGTGGCTGGCTGAACAAGTGGCACGTGCCTTCTCCCCAGTGCCCTCGGGCCCACACCTGAGCGGGGTTCTGAACGCCAGGGGCAGAAGCAGCGTCGTCGTCATGCTTTTGCACACCCTGCCTGTCTGAGCACCCAAGGAGCAGCTGTGCCTGCAAGAAGGCAGCCCTCTCTGGGTGCATGCACTTCCCCCTCCTGGTGCATGGAGAAGCCATGTCCTTTAGGATGACGAGTGTCCTGACGTGACGAGGTTGCGGGACCGAAGGGCCGGCGGGGACGTGGTGTGCACTGTCCGTCTTAGGGACAACTCGGGCACCTTCCTCACTTGTGAGCAGCATGAATCTCCTCGTAGCTCTGACTCCATTGCACAGGGTCCAGAAGTCCAGGTTCCTTCAGGTGCTGTCGCTGATTCTGTTATATCTCCTCTCTCGGTGACACGGTGGCCACAATGGACATCCAGGGAGGGAAATACAATGTGGCAGTGTAGCCAGGTCCTCAGGGCTCCCATCCGACCCCATCACCATGGGCCAGGCCACCTGCACGTGAGGCGGCCTGGGGGCATCCATTCCTCCAGAGGCCTGAAGACAGGTCTCATCTCCCCATGAGCATTGGCAGCCAGACAACCCAGGCGACTCTCCTCCCCAGGCCTCTGCTTTGGCATGTAAGGTGGAGATGTCAAATGGAAGCTGCGTTGGAGCCTGACTCGGCACTCCGGGACACTTGAGCTAGTGTATGTGCACGTGGTGTGTCTCTGCAGAGTGTGTGTGTGTGACGTGTGTCCGCGTGGTGGGCGTATGTGCATGCGTGACTCCCTGTGGCTTTGTATGATTTTGTTTTGACACAGGAAACTCCAGATTGCCCAAATCACCTCACTCTGAGGAAAAGCCAGTGAGCGTCCCCTGCGCAGAGGCCCTACCTTGGTCAGCTGTCTTGGGCTCTGTGTAGGAGGGCTTTGTCCTAGAGGCATTCACAAGGGCATGTGGACCAGGAGCAGAGTCCCACAGGCCACGCTGTGGGCACACCTCAGAATGCTTCCTTGCTGTTGGTGTTTGGTTTCTGTGTCCTGGGGATGGCACCCAGGCCTTGTGCATGTGCCGGTACCACAAGCCTGCACCCTGTGCCAGCCTTCCTGTTGCTCTGAATACCACACCCCAGCCTTCCTGTCAGTATCTGCCTGGTTTCCCAGCAGATGCCCTGGGGCTGGTAGGAGGCCCTGGGCGCAGGAGTGGCCCAGCTTGGGACTGGGGCCCCTGTGGGCCTCTCCACATCCTGGGGGCGGGAGGGACCATGCCCCGAAGGCACCCTAACCCATGAGGGGAGCAGGTCTGTGATGGAGGCGGAGTCAGACCCGCTGAGGCCCCTATGCCCTGCGCCTGTCCCTCTTCCAGGTTCAAGCACACGTTAATGGCACAGGAGGGAACGGTTAGCTTTGCAGTGAGGAGGGGCACTGGAGCCTTCCCCAGGGTCTGGCTGCTCAGCAGCCTCTGCCTACCTCCATGACAAGCCCAGCTGCCACAGCCACCACCTCACCCACCCTCGCCCTGAGCCTCCCTGGGCCCCAGCCCCATAGGTCCTGGTAAAGCCCTAGTCATATCTTTGGGATCCTGTGGCTAAGCTCCGCACCAGGACTCTCCACATGTGTGCTCACCCACCAGCAGGGACTGAGGCCCAAGATCAAGGTTCAGGGGTCATGCCCCCTGCCCTGGGGCTGAAGGTATGGCCAGGTCCTGGGAGTCCGTCTGCCCCTACCTACCTTCCCCTTGCCTCCACCTGGACGCCCCCTGGCCCTGCCGCAGCTTCAGACTCACTGAGGCCTGCATGAGGGTGGCCCTGCCTGGCTCCAGCTCTGTCTAGAACTTCTGAGGGAGATGCCTCCCTGGCAGGCCCTGTCCAGTCACAGTCCCCAAGCACTGTGTCTCAGAGAGAGGTGGGATGTGCCTGGATGGCCCAGCCCCTGATAGCCACAACAGCTCAGACCTCACCCTCCCGAGGCTGCCACTGGTCCTCAGTGGCAGAGGCCAGCCGTCTGCCAGGGTCACTAGAGCGCTTCCTGTACCTGCGCCTTGCTCTGCAGCTGCCCAGCACACTGCCCACCTAGCCCATTCCAGGGCCTCCCCATGGGTTCTTAAGGCTGAACAATGGCCCAGCCACTCTCCCCCGTCCCTGGCCTGGATTGTGACGACCTCGTTCCCTCGCTGCACCCACCACAGCTCATCCCTCTGCCCCTCAGACGTCCAGGACAGGTCCCAAAGTGAGAGATCCATGTCTGCGAGTAGCCCACAAAGCTGCCTGCCCCGCCCCATGTGCCCTCCAGGACGAGCTCTTCCTGGCCCTGGGACCCGGCCACCCACGGTCCCCTTAAGGAGGCCCTGCTGGAGCTCCTGTCTGTAACCCCTCCCGTGTCCACTGGCAGGCAGCCTTCCTGGCCCTGTGCCCTGTCCACCACACCTCTTAGCCACAGGCTCATGTACGATGTGGATCTGAGGCCCCTGCAGGTTTGCTGAGTGAGCAGCCCTAATTTAGCCCACCTGTCACTGTCACCATCCTGGGCTGGGTCCTACTTGGAGGCATGCAGCAACCTTGGAAGTCCTGAGCCAGACTGGGGATTTAGTGGGGGCTCTCTCCCACGGGGATGGCAGGAGCTGGCACACCTAAGTGGAATGGGTTGCCATGGAAGGGCCTGGAGGGCCAAGGGACAGATGGCAGGGTCCCTAGCCTCTGGCTCCCTCTGTTGCCCCTTCCTCCTCCTCATGAGCGTCTTCAGCCATGCCCAGGCCTCCTGTCCCCTTCTGGCTGATGGGGGACACCTGGGGAGCTTGATGGAGGAGGTGGCAGTACCAGGCTGTGCGGATGATTGGGAGCACAGGGCAGAGTTGAGGGCAGTGCCTGGGGGAGGGAGTGTCCCCTGGAGCAGTGGGACGGGCAGCAGAGCTGCACCCTGGGAGAGCCCGGGGGTGGAGGGCTCAGCCTGTACCCCGAGCCTGCCTGGCCCTTCTGCCAGCTGTCCCTGTGAGGAGGGCCCGACCCAGCTGTGGAGCCAGGAGCACTGGGTTGGGGCAGGGGTATCTGATCTCTGCAGGCCCAGGTGCAGCCCAGAGCCAACAGGGCAGCCCACCTGCAGCACATGCTGGGTGAGTGTAGAGGGTGCGAGGTGGCAGCAGCGTGAGGCTGCCCCGCAGCACAGGGGCTTCCGAACTTACAGGCTCCTGGGGCAGGGCTGAGACTTCCCCATCTGGGTGGGCTCCACTAGGGACCCCTGCCCCAGGGAGGGCTGAGTGGAACCGACAGGCTGGGTCAGCCCAAGGGCAGGGGGAGGTGGAAGGTGGCCTGCAGGGCAGGAGGTGAGGTTCTGGCATGGCCTTGCTCTGGGCTTTGAGGGTGTGGGGCAGAGGTTCCGAGGGGACTGGCACCAGGAGGCAAGGCCACTCTGGACATGGCCAGCTGGTGGCTGAGTCAGGCAGGGGCTGCTATTGCTTAAGTAGTCATGAGCTTGTGCTGTGGTCACTGCTCCTTTTTTTTTTTTTTTGGTCCTGGAGATTGAACTCAGGGGCACTCGACCACTGAGCCACATCCCCAGCCCTATTTTGTGTTTTATGTAGAGACAGGGTCTCACTGAGTTGCTTAGTGCCTCGCCGTTGCTGAGGCTGGCTTTGAACTCGCGATTCTCCTGCCTCAGCCTCCCTAAGTGCTGGGATTACAGGCGTGCGCCACTGTGCCCAGCTGGCATCTGCTCCTTGTGTACACTTCCTCGATCCCTGCAGAGGTTCCCTGTCCTTGTGGACAAGTGTCTTCCCATCCCTGGAAACAGGACTGCCCTGGGGCTGGAGGGCTTGTCTTCTGGGTGTCACGCAGGAGAGAGCTGGCCTCCTGCTCTGTGTGGGGTCACGGGCCCTTCCAGAGCCCAGCAGTGCTCTAGGTCAATGCCCATGACCATCTCCTGACCCTCTAACCTGGCATTTAGATCCATGGGGTCCTGGTGTGAAGCAGGGGACAGGTAGGGCAAGGCTGGATCCCAGCTGGCCCTAACGGAGTGTTTGTGGGTCTACTGGGAAGAGTTTCCCGTGTCTGCCAAGCCTCCTGTGAGAGTACCCGGTGCTGGCATATACGGTGGCCGGGACAAGCCTCTTCTACTGCCTCAACTTATCTGAAAGGACAGGTTGGGCACCTTCAGAGGGACGCCACGCCCTCTGCCCACAGACCAGGACTTGCTCTGCGAGGCCATGTGGAAGCTGCTTTAGAAAGCCTGGGGCTGACGGTGAGCTGGGTGTGGGGCGTGGAGCAGCGGGCCAGCACAGATCTCAGGACTGGGGGGGGCTCCCGTGGGCTCACCTGAGGCCAGGGCCTTCCCCCTTAGGTGAGGAGAGGGTCCCTGGGACTTCCTGGGCCCGCGCCCCAGGCAGTGCCACCCTGCCTGCATTCTAGTTTGCTTGGTGCAGGGAGCTGATGCCAATCTCAAACTGAGTCACACTCCAAGAACACCATGTCCACCTGCTGGGCCTGGGGACCCACCCTGGAATGGTCACATCTCCATCCTTGAGGGACCAGCCAAATGCCAAAGGGTAGTCCCAGGGTGAAGTGGTTGGCACCTCAAGGTCTAGAAGCTTCTGAGGCAGTTTTTAGTAGCCAGAGCCTGTGGGGGTGGGAGTAGGAGCCAGACCGGCCGACTTTGCTGAGCAGCCTGGAAGAGGGGCCTCAGCAAGGAGAAGTGGCCACATGGCAGGTGGCAGAGTGGAGGGAGTGGAGGGCAGGTGGCAGCAGTTATTGGACGTGGTTGATGGCACTCTGGACCTGGAGGAGTCTGAGTGTAGCCGGCCCCAAGCAGCCAGGCCGACTGATGCCCAGGTGGCCAGGTGGGCAGCTGCGAGCAGGCCAGGGCCCCTGCTTCACCCTGGCCTGCAGGCTGCCTCAAGAGCTCTTGCGCTGTGCTGTAAGGCCGTGGGTGGAGGTGGCCCTGACCTCCAGCCCTGGCAGAGGTGCCTCCCGCCCTGAAAGTGAGCCCTAAGGACAGGCCCCAGGAGGAATGGGGGCCACACTGGCCCCAGGTGGGGGTGGATAGCCAAGGTGGCAGGGGCCTCATAGGTGGCCCGGCCCTGTTCCTGCGGTGCAGTGGGTGAGGGAAGGCCATGGGGGTGTGAGTGGGGCAGGCAGGGTTGGGGGTGGCCTTCTCAGGGACACGGCTTCCCCATCCTGCTGCAGGAGGCTGACTGGACCCAGGGCATGGCCACCCCTCTGTTGTCCTGGAGCCTTTCTCTCTGCCACTGCGGCCCCATCCTGGTGTTCCCACCTCTGTCCCCTTACAGCCCTGGCAGGGGTAGTTGGACAGAAAGGACATTGGCAGAATGAGGTGGGGCCAGGGAAGGTGCCCCAGACACAGCGAACCGCGTGGCCACTCTGGTGTGTGCAGGGCCACAGGGTGCAGGTGTTGGAAAGCCCATGACAAATGGGAGACCATGGCCGAGGACTCCCGAGGCCCCAGCAGCACCAGGGGCCTTCACTCCAGACCAGCCTCATGGTCCATGGCCTCTTGGCCCAGCTGTCCCTGCACGGGGCTGTCTGCCAAGGGCACTTAATTGGCATCGGCAGGGCCCGTTGGTGTCATGGCTGATGCACAAGAGGCTTCTACAGAGTACAGGCCAGTGGCATCTGCACACCAACCTGACACTGGACAGTGAACTCCTGCCCTGGACCATGGTTGGAGGTCCCCTGCTCCTGGGGTGGATCTGTCTGTGCAGGGCCAGCAGTGGGTCCTGGAAGCCTAGGGCTGGGCCAGACAGGTGACAGCCTCTCTCCTCCCTATGACAGGAGGCAGGGCCCACCGCAGCCAAGGCCTCCCGGTCAACAGGACCATCGACGTGGACCTCGTCACTGGTGTGGCACCCAGGCTAGGCGGTGACGTGCTGGGGGTGCAGCCGGGTCCCCAGAGGGTGAGGGCTGGAGGGCCCCCGATGTCAGGATGCCCTAGCCTGAGCCCCGTCCCAGATGAGCCTGCCAAGCCCCAGGCTACCACACACTGGGCCACTTGTGTCTGAAGCTACCCGTGGCCCCGTGCAAGCTGCCCTGGCCTGACCTCCACAAGTGTGGATTCCACCCAGCCCAGGACCTCTTGGAGGCAGCCAGAGCATGCGCCCCTCAGCCCCCACATCCTCCCAGGAGCCACACTGGGAGAAGGCAGGGACAGCCTCGTCACAGGGCCTGGCCTCGGACACTGCACACTAGCCCCGTGCTGCCCTCTGCCTCAGACTTCCCAATAAAGCCTTTTGAGGACTTGCTGCGTGTCCGCTTAGTGCTGCGTGCTGGGGACACAGATGTTGCGCTTGATGAGCCCGCACTCCCGTGGACTCAGGGGCATAGTGAGAGATGTCCAGTAGGTGGCAGAGGCCTGAGGAGATGGTGCCCGGCAGTGAGGAGCAGAAGGCCCTCCCGCTCTCTGATGTGCAGAGAACGGAGGTCACCTCGGGGCTCCAGGTCGAGCCCTATGAGTAGTCAGGAGCGGCGCTGCCACATCAAGTCCTTGCCCTATGTGTGCCCCCTCTGCCCCTCACAGGGGGCAGAGTCTTTCGTGTCTGTCCCTCCTGCCCCTCTTTAGGGTGACCAATGGTGGAGCCAGGGTTCTGGTGGGAGCTGTGCTCAGCTGACCACTGTGGTCCCCTTCCTGGAAGTGCCCCCACCATGGCACAGTGGCTGTAGGCCCAGTTTCCCTGTCCTTAGCCGCATTTGGCGGGTGGCCTGGGAAGGCTGCGGGGAGCCAGCGGAGCCAACGCCTGCCTGCAGAGAAGGCCAGGAGAGTGTCGGGCAGGTAAAAGGCTGAGGCTGCAGTGATTCTGGTCACAGAACTGAGACCCCTGTGGGGCAGAAGGCCAGTGAGGACGGGAGTGCCGGCCACAGGGAAGTGTTGATGGAGCCAGAGAGGAGCAGTGCCCTGGATCCAGGTGGCCTCGGTGGAGGTCCTCACACTGAGCGCCTGATCGCCGAGCTCATCTTGCTCCCCGGGCCTGAGCAGGGCGGTTGTCCTGGCATGCTGCCAGAGTGCCTGGTGCCTGAGAGCACCAGCAAGGCCTCTTGAGTGGTGCTGGGTGTTTCCAGGAGTGGCTCCTGGTGGGCAGTGTTCTGGGCAGGGGCCAAGTGGAGGCATCAGATTAGAAGATGAGAGCCTGGCACCACAGTATCCCTGCCACCCACTGTGCCAGGCTGGGTCTCACCCAGTGTCCATTCTTTCCTTGGCACAGATGGGGTTTGGGGTGAACCACAAGATAACTTCAGTGCCAGGCCGACAACCCCAGGTCCAAGTGGATGGCTGGCCCCCTGCCACTCCCACAATGCCCGTGGAGCCTCTGACCCATGGGGAACCGGAGGCACCTCACGGACTGCTCAGAAATTGCAGAAGAGGTTCCTGAGGCAGCTGTGCCCACAGCCCTGAGTCACGCATGGGTAGGGCAGGGCCCCTCCAGCTTGTCCAGGGGCCCCTGGGTGCTTGGTCCAGGCCTGTAGGCTGGTGCTGGGGTCTAGAGATTCCCAGAGACAGCCTGCCAGCTCAGGCCGTTGCAGGTGAGCTAGGGGCTAGAGGCTTCCTGGAGGGACTGCCCAGCCTGTCCAGGAGAGGGCGGGAAAGGCCTGTTAGGCACACTGCCCGCCCTCCATGCTGCCTCCTGTGGTGTGTGGAGTGTGCAGGTCCCTCAGGCTGTGTGCTGGCCACAGCCCTGGACCCTCAAAGCTCAGTATAAGCATCAGCTCTCTTGAAGAGTTCACCAACAGGAGAGGCCAGCTCCACACAGGTTTGGCCCAGCGCCAGCCAGTGAAACCCACAGCCCCACTTGCCTGTCTGGGGAAGACTTCTTGGAAGAGACCTTAAGCCAAGGTCTGAGGACAGTGTCGGGTCCAGGACCAGGGCAGGCTGAGGTTGGGGGGCAGCCGGACCCTGGACAAAGGCAGGGGAGTTGGCAGCAGGGTGGGGGTGGGGACACGGGCTCCTTCTGCAGGGCCAGGCCCATGGGAGGCAGCCAGGGTTAATCATTCCCACATGACCTTGACCCACCTGTCCTGGCTGCTTTGATCCCGCCTCCTGCTGCCCCTCACACCAACTCATGAGGAGCCATGAGGCGCTGGGCCTGGGTCCCCAGCCCCTGCCCCCAACCTGGGCTGTGTGCCTTCCTGCTGCTGCTGTTGCTGCTGCTGCTGCTACCTCAGGGGATTCAGCCCCAGGCCAGGGGGGTAAGCACTGCTGCCCCTAGGCAGTGGGCAGTGGGCTCCCTGTGCCCACTCCAGGCTCCCGGAATAAAGCCAGAGGGACAGTTCTCCAGGGCAGGGGGAATGAGCTAGGGGCCCAGGGTGTGGCTTGGGGGTGAAAGTCGCCTTCAGGGGTGAGGTGTAGCACTGGGCTGGGTTGGGCACTGGGTCCCTGACCTTGCTGTGTTGTTCCTGGAGCTGTGGGTCCCTGTGTTGCCTGGCCTGGGCCCCGATGGGTCTGTGCCCCCTCCCCAGGCCTTGGTAGGTTCCAATGTTTGAGGTAGGGGAGTGAAGGAACTCTGAGGGGCCCTGGCTGCTCCGGTCCTCCCTGGAACTGACCAGGGTTCAACCCTGAGGGGTGGTATGCCTGGGCTGGACTGTGGCTTGAGCTCAGGATGGGAGGGGACAAGCCTAAAAGAGGCTTCAGGGAGCCCGATGCCCTCAGACCCTGCTCCATGACACTTCCCAGCAAGGAAGCAGGCTCAGCGCTGGGACTTCCCTGCGTTCTTGGTTCCTCCTAGAATGGTATGGAACCCCTAGGACCTAATGCCACAGCCCCCCCTGTGGCCTCCATGATCCCTGTGACCTCTGTGACCCCCAAGACCCCAGCAACAAGCGCTCCAGAGACCGAGGTGGAGGCAGAGGGACCCCAAGGTGGGGAGCTCCAGTCCCCAACCAGGGTGGCTCCTTCCAGCAGCAGCCCCGGGGGCCAAGGTGGGTCAGCGGGGAGGAAGCTTCCCAGGGCACCTCGAAGCGTGTGCAGGTGGCCCATGGGCGTGGGGTAGGCTGGGGTGGGGAGCCCAGCAGGAGCCCTGCGGTGGGGCCTAGGGAGGTGGAGGCCCTGACCCTGCCGCCCCTGCAGTGCTCACAGAGGCCGGGCAGCCCTGCCGGTTCCCCTTCCGCTACGGAGGTCGGATGCTGCTCTCCTGCACCCTGGAAGGGAGCGCCCGCAGGAAGTGGTGGGTCCCAGGGGGGACAAGGGCGGAGGACGCTCGGGGAGCCCAGGCAGGGCAGTGAGGGGTAGGCAGTGGGCTGGGACCCACTCATCCCCAGCATTGCTTGCCAGGTGTGCGACCACTCACAACTATGACCGGGACCGGGCCTGGGGCTACTGTGTGGAGGTAGCCCTGCCTCTGGAGGACCCAGGTGGGTGCAGGGGGACAGCCTGGGCCCAGCCAGGAGGGGCTGAGGTGAGGTGTGTGAGCTAGGGCCCAAGTGCTAAGTGGGGGTAGGCCAAGGGAGGGCAGCTGACCTGGGGCAAGGCTCCTGCCTGGAGTGGAGGAGCAGCTGGGGTGACCCTGGAGATGGCTCTGGGCAAAGGCCCAGCAGCCTGGGTCCAGTGTGGGCGCCTCTTCCAGGCAGAGCTTTGCCCTCTCTGGGCCGAGGTGCCCTCTGATGGTGAGAGCCAGCCCTCTGGCCACAGACAAGCCCTAGACAGAGGGAGGATGAGGGCCGGGTGGCCCAAGTGGCCCAGGGAGGGAGGCTGTGGGGTCTAGGGGCTTGGTGGCAACAGCCTTGCCCTTTGGAGCTCTGGGGAGCACAGGAGGGGACCACGCCCTGATAGTGTGGTGTCCAGCTTCTGGGATGCCAATTGCAGAGCGGTAGGACAATTTGCTAGGTGCCAGGTAGAGGTGGGGAGAGGAGAGGCCTGTGTCCCCTCCCTGGGGACCTGCCCCTCAGGAACCCAGAGGGAGCACTGGAAGGTGGAGGCTCAGTGGAGGCTCAGTGGAGGCCTTTGGTAAGCAGAGGAGTCACAGGGGACCTCAAGGACTCTTGCCCCCATCACAATCTCTCCTGCTTGATCCTAGGGGCCTTTGACCCCTGTGCCTCTGGTCCTTGCCTCAACGGGGGCACGTGCTCCAGCACCCAGGACCCTGTGTCCTACCACTGCACCTGCCCCCTGGCCTTCACTGGCAAGAACTGCAACATAGGTGAGGGGGCCATGGGGCTGTGGGCCTGGGACTGGAGCCCCTGGGAGGGCAGAGAGCAGTTGGGCCAGGGTGGGGTTGGGGGACTCCTGCATGGGCTGTGGTGCAGGGAGCAGGGGCTCACTGTGTGACCCCCAGAGAAATGCTTCGACGAAACCCGCTACGAATACCTGGAGGTGGGTGACCGCTGGGCCCATGTGCACCAGGGCCGTGTGCAGCAATGTGACTGCGTGGGCGGCCAGGTCCTGTGCGAGGACACCCACCACACAGGTACGCATGGCCAGCTCTGGGAAGGCCTGGGCCCCACGGCGAGGGTCAGCCACGTCCCTGAGCCCCCGACAGGCCTCCCCTCCCCACCCAAGCAGGAGGGACTTGCCCGAGGCCACCCACCAGCAAGGGCACAGGAAGGAGCTGGGCCCTGGCCCCTGCAGGTGCTCGAGGCCGGGCCTAGCTTCTGGGCCCTTCTGCAGCTTGCCTGAGCAGCCCGTGCCTGAACGGGGGCACCTGCCACCTGGTCGTGGGCACGGGGGCCAGTGTCTGCGCTTGCCCACCAGGCTACGCTGGGAGGCTCTGCAGCATTGGTGAGTAGGTTCGACCTCCGCCTTGTGAGCACGCCTGGGATGCTGTCAGAGTGGCCCGTGCTCACCTGCCCGTGCTCACAGTGCCTGCAGAGCGCTGCTTCCTGGGAAACGGCACTGAGTACCGTGGTGTGGCCAGCACCGCTGCCTCGGGCCTGGGCTGCCTGGCCTGGAACTCCGACTTGCTGTACCAGGAGCTGCACGTGGACTCGGTGGGCGCTGCCGCCCTGCTAGGCCTAGGCCCTCACGCCTACTGCCGGTCAGCACCCGGTGTCCACCCCAGGCACCTTGCTCTTAGTGGGTGGGTGGCTCTCAGGATCCAGCTGGAGCCAGCCCTGCTCAGATGGCCTGATGGCCTCTGCCCAAAAGGCTGCCCGTCAGGAGGCTGGACAGAGATACTCTGGCTGGGGTCCTCAGAGCAAGCGCCGGAGCACTGGGTGTGAGGAGCCCCTGGCCGGGGTTCCCGAGGGCTCCCCTTCTCCCAGCCCTCTCTGAGTGGCAGTGTGACTTTGCTGTCCCCTCCAGGAACCCAGACAAGGATGAGAGGCCCTGGTGCTACGTGGTGAAGGACAACGCGCTCTCCTGGGAGTACTGCCGCCTGGCGTCCTGCGGTGAGAGATCCTGGAGATGCCGCCTGAGCTCCAGATAGGAGGGCGAGGGGCCAGGCCGTACCTGGGCTCAGGTCCTGGGGCAGCTCCCCAGGTGGCCCCACGCCCTGGGACTCGCAGCCAGGGTCTCTGCCTCTCCTGGGGTGGGCTGTGGGGTCACAGGCTGAGGGAGACAGGAGCGCCCCGAGTGTGCTGGCCGCTCTGGCTGTCGCAGGTCCTTGCGTCTGGGCCTTGCTCTTCCCACCCTCCGGGAGGAACCCGAGGCTCAGAGGGTCCGTGCCCAGAACAGGAGTGGGCTGAGGCCCTCCCTGCCCCACGGAGCCCTGTGGATGTGACCTGATGACCTCTGCTCCAGAATCCTTGGTCAGAGTTCAGCCCCCGCCCCCAGAGGTCCTGGTGACCCTGCCAGAGACAGCCCCGGCCGGACGCCCGACCTGTGGCAAGAGGCACAAGAAGAGGACGTTCCTGCGGCCGCGGATCGTGGGCGGCTCCTCCGCCCTGCCTGGCTCCCACCCGTGGCTGGCTGCCATCTATATAGGGAGCAGTTTCTGTGCTGGGAGCCTCATCCACACCTGCTGGGTGGTGTCTGCTGCCCACTGCTTCTCCAGCAGGTGAGTAGCCCTGGCCCTGAGCCCACCCCACAGGGCCACCGAGTCCCAGTCATCCCTGTCACCCCCCACATGCCCACTCAGCCATCCGCTGTGCCTGCGCCCACCACCTGCCCCAGGACCGCTGTGCTGGCCTCCATCCAACCGCAGCCTACCTCTGGCACATGCCTATGCCATCACCACGTGACACATCCTGGGGCTCTGTGGACTTTTCACCTGTCCCTGTTGCCTCTTTGGGACGGAACACTTGGTCTTGTGCTGAGTGCTGAGGCTTCAGGAACCCTGGCATTCTGGGGGGCCCTGGGGCAGGGTGAAGGGGCTCCTGCAGAGGCAGGGGTAGGCTCGTCCTGGCCTCCAGGTAGACTCGCCCTCCCAGAGCCCAGCTCCCGATGGCAGGGCGGGGAGGAGGGAGAGAGTCGGCCAGCCTGCTCCCTATGGCCCGGGTGTTCAAGGGGCGCCCAGATGGGCAGGAGCCAGGGCAGTGGGAAGACACACTGGAGCCCCTGGGCTCCCAGCAGCCCTGTGCCTCCACCCAGGCAAGCTGCAGCTGGGCCCCAAGCCCTGCACTCAGCCCGGAGGGATGGTGGACGCAGACAGGCCCTGTTCTCATCTTCTGTCCCTGCCAACAGAGACCAGGGGGCATCCTGGTGCAGGTCCTGCCCTGAAGAGGGAAACAGAGTCCAGATGGGGCAGAGAGGCTGACAAGGGGGCCTGGGCTCTGTGCCTTATAGGAGCGAGGGGCTGTGTCTGGGGATCCCACAGGCCAGGTCCAGCTGGGGACGGGCCTTCCGGAGGATAGGCTTCCACCCACCTGGGCAGTCTCAGTAGGGCCCACCTGGGGCCCTGTGGCTATTACTGGGGTGTTGGAGATAGCGCAGCGCTTGGCTCTGGGCCCAGGGCCTGGGGTTGCTGTGACCCCACCTCTCCTGTCCCTTCTATCCAGTGGACTAGCGAGGCCCATGCCAGGCCTCTCCCTGGGCCTGTGGGCCACACCTCAGCCCTTGCTGAGCAGCCATGGCCAGTGGGGCCCAGACCCAGGTGGGGGTGCTGACTAAGTGGCCTGAGGAGAGGGCCAGGTCTGTGCTGCCACCAAGACCCCTGACAGTCCCCCCAGAGAGAGTGTCTCGGTGGTGCTGGGCCAGCACTTCTTCAACCGCACCACAGACGTGACCCAGACGTTTGGCATCGAGAAGTACATCCCCTACTCGCGGTACTCAGTGTTCAACCCCAGCGACCATGACCTGGGTGAGCTCAGTGACACAGCAGGGTGGGTGACCTCGAGCCAGAGCAGGGACAGCGCAGGGGCCAAGGGCCGGGCAGGCGCTGGAGGCTGCAGGAAGCTGGGTCTGGGGCAGGGCAGCCGGGGTGCCTGGGGTGGCCTCCCTTGGCTGGAGAGGGCCTGGTTTGCGACTCAGTCTGTCCTGGACCCCTCTCCAGGCTGACCTCTGACCTCTCTCCTGCCCAGTCCTCATCCGGCTGAAGAAGAAGGGCGAGCGCTGTGCCATCCGCTCCCAGTTTGTCCAGCCCATCTGCCTGCCCGAACCTGGCGTCTCCTTCCCCGCCGGACACAAGTGCCAGATTGCGGGCTGGGGCCACGTGGATGAGAGTGAGTGGGGGGCAGCCCCAGTGCCAGCCTGGGGCAGTGGTGGCCAGCCAGAGTGAGCTGGCCCATGCTGAGCGCTGTGCCCTGCAGATGTGAGCGGCTACTCCAGCTCCCTGCGGGAGGCGCTGGTGCCCCTGGTTCCTGACCACAAGTGCCGCAGTCCTGAGGTCCATGGTGCAGACATCAGCCCCAACATGCTCTGTGCGGGCTACTTCGACTGCAAGTCTGATGCTTGCCAGGTGAGCCGCACTGTCCCAACAGGACCAGACGCATGGGGTCAGTTGATCCACTTGCCCCTGGGAGCTCAGGGTTGGAGGGGTCCCTGACCCACAGGGCCAGCCAGGGACCCCGGACAGCACTTACACCCACCAGGCTGGCTGCCTGGCCCCTGTAGGGAGGGTGGGTGTCCTCATAGTAGCAGACAGAGTCCCTTCCTCAAACATATAGGGAAACCAAGGCAAAGAGGCTTCAGAGAGGCTGCCCCAATAAAGCCCAGGTATTGGCCGGTGGGTAGGGCAGTCCACCAGATGTCAGTCGCCAAAGCCACGCCCCTTTGCCCAGATACCTCCGTGGTGCTCAGGCCACTGATCCCAATAGCCAAGGCCTGACCCTCCACGGCCTGATCACGTCGGGCTCCGGGTCAACAGTGCGTCCTGGAAGGGCTGCTTGGTGTGCTAGCTCCTGGGGCAAACAGCCCCAGCCAGGCCAGACAACTCTTCTGAGATTGCACAGCTCAGATGTGGAGAGGGGTGGGGCGTGGCACTGGAGCACATGGTACCCGAGCTGTCAGGGAAGTCAGGGAGGGCTTCCTGGCAGAGCGGGTGGGTATCCTTGTCCTGAGAACCACACAGGCCTGTGTGGGGCAGCAGGGAGCATTTCCATGGTGGGAGTGGCAGGTGCCTGGGGCAGGGTGGCCCTTGGTCCACAGGGGGTGTGCTTCTGGCAGGAGAGGGCGGCAGGTTGAGAGTGCGTTGCTGGTGGCGGAGGTGAGGGCAGCCCGGCAGGCTGCAGGAAGGCAGTGGCGAGGTGGCTCACCTGGCCTGGCGGAGCTGGCCCTCTGGTGGCCTGGGAATGAGGTGACCGGTCTGTGAGGTCCCTTCCTCAGAAAAGCCCTCACTATCTGTCCCCCATGCTGTCAGACAACCTGCCTGGGCACTTCCATCACCAGGCAGAAGATACTTCGCACTCCTGAAGGGCTTTGGGCGTGGGAGGGTGTGCAGCTGCTGCTAGGCGCCCCCAGCCAGCCCCCGAGCCAGCCCTCGAGCCACGTCTCTGCCCCAGGGCGACTCAGGCGGGCCCCTAGCCTGTGAGAAGAATGGGGTGTCCTACCTGTATGGAGTCATCAGCTGGGGCGACGGCTGTGGGCGCAGCAAGCCAGGCGTCTACACCCGCATGGCCAACTATGTGGACTGGATCACCGACCGAATACGGCCTTCCAAGCGGCCTGCAGCTCCCTCCTGAAGCTCTCGGGACTCCATGCTTTCCCCTGCCTGCCTCACTGATGATAAAGATGTTTCCTAGCACTGGCTCTGCAGCTCCTGCCTCCCCCAGCCCCTCCCAGGCCATAGCCTGGGCCAGTGGCTGCAGATGGGTCACCTGGGCCAGCAGCCAGCACGGGTCCTCAGTGGAGATGGGAGGCTGCAGCCCCCAGGAGGGCCTGGCCCCAGGGCCCAGCAACTTGGGCAAGGGATCAAGGCCAGAGCCTCTCTAGGCCCGAGCAGTGTCCAGCCCACTGCAAGGCCAGCTGCGGGCAGGTATGTGATCAGGTGCAGGCACTCTGGGCAGTCCCAGGGCAGAATATGGGAAGCAAGTCCAGGCCTCAGGCCATGGACAGGGGCCTGAGCCAAGCAATGGGGGAAACGCTAAATCCCAAGAAGACATGGGCACTGTTGCTGGCTGCCTTTCAGCTTCAAGATGGCAGTCTAGCTGGGTTGTCCCTTGGCTGTGACCCCTCCGGAGGAACAGCAGAGAAGGGGCCCACATCGAGATGTCATGGTTGGTGGGTTAATGGGGACAGCCCCTGACTCCAGCCAGGCAGAAGGCTGAGGCTCATCTGCATGGAAAGCAGGAGGCAGGCCAGAGGCCAGAAGCCAGAGAGTGTGGTGGGGCAATGAGAAAGGGCCCTGGGGGATGTGGGGAAGCTGGGTCTCTCCGGATTCCTGAAGTCCTTGGTGTGAAACCCCCTTGTGTGGGGTGGGCTGGACAGCGAGGTTCAGTGGAGCAAGTCAGGGTGGGGTCCACATGGGCCAAGGCCGAGCTGAGGCCAGCAGACCTCTGGGAATGGAGCCAGAGGCCAGGGAGAGGCCAGTTTCCTGCCCCACACCTGTGGCCTCAGGAAGGGCAGCAGATGGGGCTGTGCCCAGTGCACTGCCTAGACCAGGCTTGGCCCCTTTCAGTTTTCTCCCAGTGCCTGCTGATGCCTGGCCCTCCCTCAAGCCCTCCTCGCCATTGCCTGCCCTCCTGTGACAGGCCACGACCCTGCCCACCTGTGCCTGCGGGGCCTCTGACGCCCTGCCCCTTCTGTGCTGCAGCCCACCAGCCTTCTCTGCCCCTCGGGGCCCTTTGGCCTGTTTCTGCCCCTCTGCTGTGCCAGGACAGGACGCAGGAGGTCATCTCCTGTGTGCCCCTCGCTCAGGCCACCAGGGGTCCTCAGGAGGCTACGGGCGCAGTGCAGGGGTCCAGTCCCAATCTACTCTCTGGCTCAGGCATGCAGACACTGATGGAGCCCACGAGCTTGCCAGGCACCACGGCGCTGGGCCCTGCCTTGGTCAGGACCCAGAGTAGGAAGGCTGGCTGGCTGGCTCAGGCAGCAGAGTCCAGCAGTCACTGCTTGCTGGCCCTGGTCTGCACTCATGCCAGGGACAGCAGCTGCCTTCCCAGAGCCCTTCCAGAGGTCACACTTGGCTCTTGCTTGTGGAGGCTCTCAGGGCCACAGCGAGCTACAGAGGAAGTGAGGGCAGGGAGCAGAACCAGGCCGCCCCTCTGCTGAGGCCTCAGGGGGCTGGACGTTCACTGCCCTGGGAAGTCAGAGTCCGAGAAAGGGAGAGAGCCGGCCCTGGGAGGGCAGAGGCAGGGCTAGCCTTGGGGCCTGGGCCTCCCGGGCTGATGGACCTGTGCTGCTAACGGCCCCCCACGTGTTGGCTGCAGTCCTGGTAGCAGCTGCCATGGAGCTTGATGCCCAGAACCTGCGGCAGGGTCTGTCCCCAGGGCCTGCCTCATGCTCCTGACCAGATGGGGCTCTCCTGAGGTGACTGGCACACAGCTGTCCTCGAGTCCAGCCAGCCTTCATGCTGAGCGGGCGGCTGGGGCTGCAGGTGCCGATGTCTTCCATGCCTCCCTGGACCTCTGCCTCAGGACTGACCCGCACCGGCGCCAGTGGGCTCTGTGCCCTTCTGTGACCCTGGGGCCACTGGGGAGCCAGCAGGAGGTCAGAGGGGTGTGCTGGGAGGTGTTTGCTGTCCCCACGATGTTGGGGCTGGACTGGGTCCTGGAATCATGTGCCATCATCCTGCCCAAGGCTGCCACCTGTGACTGTGTTTGGAGGCAGGCTTTACACAAATGAGGTCACCAGGGTGGGTCCTTATCCAGTCCCACTGGTGTCCTCCTAAGGACACCAGTGAGATCAGGACACAGACACATACAGAGGGGACCGTGGGAGGATGCAGGAAGGAGCTGGCGGTCAGCAGGCCAAGGCCAGGGGCCGAGTTGGGGCCAGAGCCCAGCCTCCAAGCATGGGAGACCCTCCATCCACACGTCCCTGTAGCAGCCTTAGCTGATGATCGCCTGGGCTGGCCACATCCCTCACTGAAGGCCACTGCTGCTCTCCAGACCTAGCGGCCTCCCCAGGGTCCTGGGATGGCCAGCCTTCAGGTTAGGTGGAGGTGCCCGCTCCTCTTCATGACTGCCCAGAGTCACCAAGCTGTCCCTTGTGGCCCTGCATGACCACACCTTTGTACAAAGGCCTCTGTGAGAGTGCCGTCATGCAGTAGCTCACTGGGGCCCGATGGACACGAGGTGGTGTTTTTTTCCTCACACTTTAAATTTACTTGTGTTTTGTTCAGGATTTTGCATTTGTGTTTAGGAGAGAGAGACCCACGCTCACATTCTTGGAGTGACTGTCACCAAGGCTCATGTAATAAGGTTGAGAGTACTCCTTTTCTAATCAAATTCTCCGGCAATTCTGCGTAAGACTGGGTGATTGTCGTCTGGACACTAGAAGGCACCTATCCAGTCTCCTGCCTGGCGTTTTCTTTACAGGACGATGGTAACTACTCATTCAGAGTAGGAAGGAGTTCTGGGACCGTGGCACTATCAAAACAGTTATGGTGGGAATTTTATTTCTTCTTGAGCTAGTTAAAGGAAGTGAGATTTTATGAATTTGTCTCAGTTTTCACATGTATTACCATAAAGTTGTTCATGGTTGTCTCAGGCTGTTTTCTGTTGCTATCACTGATTCTCAGAGACCAGGTGATTTTTGAATAATAGAGGTTTGTTTAGTTCATTGTCCTGGCGGCAGCCCAGCAGCTGGTGAGGCAGGGCCTCCCGCCCTGAGATGGGCGAGCTGCCACATGGTTTCTTCTTTCTCTCCTGTGAAGCCACTAATGCCAGGGGCCTGGGCTCATAGCCTCATCCAGCCTCCTCACCTTCGGAGGCCCACCCCAAACACAGCCGCTCGAGGACTGAGGACTGGGTGGCCACACGTGGACGTCTGGGCCCACGCCACTCACAGGGCAGTGGCTCCGTCGGCCTGCCTGGGCTGCTGGGCTAGCTACCGTTGCTCGTATGCTGCCTGGGAAAACCACTCGTGGAGAGAAGTGGGTGTCGGGCTTGGTCTCAAGTGGATGCTTGATTGGGTCCCTTGCTTTGGGCCTGTGGCAGGACACAGTGCATCAGTGTGGGAGAGCCACTCACCTCCTGGCCAGGACACAAGAGGGGAGGCAGGGGCTGGGATCCCATAGCCGCCTGTAAGGGCGCGTCCCAGTGACCCTGAGACCCTCTGCTGGGCCCATCTCTTAAAGGTCGCACTGCCTCGTGGAAGCTGGAGGTCGAAAGGAGGGATCTCCTGCAGCAAAAGCCAGGCCCCGCACAGGGGTGGGGCGGCGGGAGGAGGAGGGCAGGCCGGGAAGCTCTGGGGAGCGAAATGGGCTGAGTCATTCTCCCTGCATGTACAGAGGGACCGCAGTGACACCCACCGTGGTTCTGCACGATTGATATGCACCAATAAAATATTAAATTAGAAAGATCCACCACTCCCGATGGAGGGCTGCAGTGCCACGGGCTGGAGACCAGGCCTCCGCATGCAGGCCGTGGGGACCGTCCAGATCTGAGCTGTAGCAGGGGCCATTACAGAAAACAAGGTGTCGATCCACGGTTCCAGGGCTGGAGGCCCATGGTCGGGGTCCTGGCAAGCAGGGCACAGCCCGCTGCTGTGGGCTGCCTGTGTCCTGCAGCTGTCCTGCGTGTGCACGGGAGGGCGGGGTCTTTCCGGGTCTCTGGTCTCAGGCGGTGCTGTGGGTTGGGGTGTGCTCAGGACCCGCTAGCCCTCAGCTCCCCTCACGCTCCTGTGGGGGCCAGGGCACTAACAGATGCAGTTTAGTTTTTTGGCGGGGGACACTGATTACCCTTCGTCTCACAAGGTGGTGGTGGGGTGGACGATGGCGTGGGGAATCTCGTGACCAGGTGTGGCAGTGGCCAGCAACACTTCTGCCCACTCCGCACCAGCCAGGACTGTTCACATGGCCTTGCCCAAGGGTGGCACATGAATGGGTGGACGGCGGCACAGTGCCTGACTGGTCAGCTCGAGATGCCGACACAGCAGCCCAGCCCTGGTCCCAACTGACCCTCCTCATGTGTGAAACCATGGTGATTCTGGAAAACCCTCAAGTGCGCGCTGTCCCTGGGCTCATGGTAGCAACACCAGCCCGGAGGAGGGAGCTGCGGCCAGGTGGGGGTGGAGGGGTAGGGTCTGGGGAGGTCCATGGCTGCAGAGCCGATGGAGGGGTAGCAGTGCCCCACGGCCGTGGTCTCTGCAGCAATGTCCATCTGTGATGCCTAGCAGTGGCGCCATGGCCGTGGGCTCAGGCAGCAGGGAGACCACCGCCATGGACCTCCGCACAGCACCTGGGGCTGGGTGGTCATCCTGTTTCAGGGTGTGACCTGCCTTGTTGCTGTCCCCTTCCTGAAGAGCCCAGCTCTCCAGCTTGCCCTCTGCTCTTCCAGAGGCCTGATGCCCTGCCAGCCAGCTCCTGGGGCAGGAAGGCTCCACCACGTGCACCACGCCCCCGCTCTGACAGCTTTGGGAACCGAGGTCAGTTGGGGCAGGAGCCAAGTCAGGGTCGCGGAGACCTTGGCCAAACAGGAAACGGGAACCAGCCCTCTTCCTTCTCCTGGCAGGTCACTCTCTCTGCTTGGCAGCAGCCCTGGCAGCCACGGAGCTGTCCTCTAGGCCACATGGAGTGGGGGAGGGGCGTCTGTCCCCACGGTGCCTGCATTTCCGGGGCCAGGGCGCAGCAGGTGCAGCTGCCAGGCATGGCTGGGGCCTGGACCAGAGCCAGGGCTCGGGAATGCAGCAGGCGCTGCCCCTCCCTGCAAGGAAGAGCAAGTGCCAGGCGCCTGGCGGCGGCGGATGTGTCCATGGCTACAGCCCCCATCCGGCACCTGGCCCTGCACGGCTGTCCCAGGCTAGCCCCTTGGGGCCTGCTGTGCAGGGAGCGTGAATGGAGCTCTGTGGTCAGCAACTGTTCATAGAGTGTGCTGGGGACTGGGGGGCACTGGGCATGGGGGCACAGATCTGCTTCCTGGGCCTGTGACTCCCTGCATTAGGCCCCAGCAAGACCTCTGGGTGGCATCAGAGCCAGCCCTATGCTCACCTGAGACCTGCCCTCTCAGATCCCCGGGGGCGACCAGGAGGGGACCCCAGTGCTGAGCCCACTCTGGGGTGAGCAGAAGTGGACCAGTCCTGGCCGTAAGCCTGTTTCCCCTCCTCCGCATGAGGAAGACAGAGCCCAGCCTGCAGATCAGAAAGGGTGACATGAAGACTCACATGCTGCTGGCGGGCCACTATTCACCCTTACCCGCTTTCTACCAGAACCAGTCTGCGAGGACGGCCTCGGTGTGTGCCTGAAGCTGGCTGCTCCGCTTCTGTGGGAGCTTCCCCTCCACTGCCGTTCCCTGACAGCCCGGTGCTCCTGAAGTCCTTGGGGCTATCTTATGGATGGGGAGAGCCCATGGCACAGACCTGCCAGGTCCCCAAAACACTTGGGCTCCAGAAGATCCTGGATTGGCATCAAGAGCTCAGGCCAGCCCTCTAGAGCTACTGGACTGGGGTTCTAGGGCTGAGGACAGGAAATCCAGAAGCAGAGAGGCCACCTGGGGGGGCTGCGGGCAGGGTCTTTCTGAAGCAGTGTGTCTTCTCTGTGTCTTTCTGTGCGGGGGTGGGGAGGATAGGGCAGTCTTAGCAGGCCTAGCTCTTGGACAGGGACTGCGGAGGCCAGACCACTGAAGACCAGACCAGGCACTGAAGTGGTAGGGTGGGTCCTGGTCCCGCCCACCACCTGGTACATACTGAGTGGATGAAGAGACAGGTAACCAGAGAGCCCACGCACCCCCACCTGCCACCTGTCTGGGCAGTGTTCTCGGTGTGGGGGAGGCCTGGGGACTGGGGAGTGCCCTGGGCCAGGGGAGCCTGTGGTCATTCTGTTCTCAGGTGATGCCCTGGATGGGGGAGGGGCAGGCACCAGAGGTGGCGCCAGAGTGGCCGCAGACAGACAGACTTTGAAACTGGGAACCTGTCCCCTGAGGGCAGACGCCCCCTTCTGTTGGGCAGTCTCTCCTGCTTTTGGAAGGGAAGCCCCCCCGCCACTGTCCTGGCTTGGGGCTTCCTCGGGTGGCCGTAGGTGGCCACACTGCCAGTGGGCAGGAGCCCTGGGGCTGAGGCCAGCAGGGTGGGGAAGCCGCCTGGGCTCCTGGGCTGCCACCTGGCAGCAGGAAGCTGGGCCGGCCACGCCTGCCGCCAGGTCCCTGGCCGCCCCGCCCGCAGCGCGAGGCCCGCCCTCCTGGCCCAGCCCAGGCCCTCCCGAGCTATTTTGAAAGTGACCCTGGGCTCTGGCGCCCAGGGCGCGGGGAGAGGGTGCGGCAGGCAGCGGAACCATGACAGAAGATGACCGAGGCGGCGCTGGTGGAGGGCCAGGTCAAGCTGCGGGACGGCAAGAAGGTCGGGGCGCGGCGGGGGCGCGGGGCGGGGCGCGCGCGGGCGGCCGCTCACGCTGTCCTTGTCCCCGCAGTGGAAGAGTAGGTGGCTGGTGCTGCGCAAGCCGTCGCCAGTGGCAGGTGAGCGGGCGGCGGGTGGCGGGCGGCGGGCGGCGGGCCCTGGGGCCTCATCCCGCTGGCGCCGCTGGCCCGAAATAGCCGAGTCGCAGCCCCTGAAACCCGGCCTGGCTGTAACCGGAGAGTGGCGCCCGGGGACCAGGACATGCAGCCTGAGAGCCCGGGGGCTGGGAAGGCCGCGTCCCCAGCCCCAGGGCGGCCAGGGGAGCAAAAGCTGCAGCCTCCCTCTCAGCAACAAGGACACCCCGCGCGGCACTGTCCTGTAGGCTGGGGTCGGCCAGCTGGGAGCTCAGACAGGAGCCCCCCACTCCCCTTCCCCTTCCCAGGGGGACAGAGCAGGCCCAGATGAAGAGTGCTGCTGTGCCCCGGGAAAGTGGCCTTGACCGTGTTTGGGGTGCTGGGGCCTTGGGGAGAGAGGATGGTCCCACCCGCAGCTCCTACCCCCAGTGGGGGAGCCAGTGGGAGCCCCTGCGGCTGGCCGCCTGCGCTCAGGGCGAGGGCTGCAGCTGTCTGGGGAGACAGGTGCCGGCCGCCCAGGCACCCAGGGTCTGTGGGAGTGCTGGGCGGGGCGGGTGCCTCAGCCACACGTGCTGCCAGCGTCTTCCAGGAGAGCCAGCACCTCTCCTCCCTGGAAGGGGATGTGTGCTCGGGGGTGCGCTGCTTTGTGGACTGTCATTTCCTGTCTGGGCCTCCGTCCCCTTTCCAAGGGCCTAGCTCCACGGGCTGCTTGTTTCTTCAATCTTTAAGCCCAGACCGTGCGCCGCCCAGACCGTGCGCCGCCCAGACCCTGCACTGCCCAGACCCTGCACTGCCCAGACCCTGCACTGCCCAGACCTTGCGCCGCCCTGGCCCTGCGCCGCCGTGGCCCTGCGCCGTTCTGGGTTGCGCCAGGGTGTCTGCTGGAGGAGTGTGAGGTCTGGGTGAGTGAGGGCCCCAGCAGGCAGGCCGGGAGTGGAGACCCATGGGGGCGAAGGCCACAGTGGGCAGGCATGAAGGCCTTGGCCAGTTGTGGCCAGGAACTGGGCCTGCTGTGGAGACGGGTGCTTCTCTGGACGAGGTGGGCCAGCGCCTGTGCTGAGTACTCAGGGAGGCCAGAAAGTCCTGTCCCACGTGTCTACTGGGAAGAGCATCTGGAGGTGCAGTCTGCCTCCTCAGAGCAGAGAGCTTCCCAGGAGGCAGGTCTGGCTGGCTGGATAGGTCCCAGGTCTCCCAGCAAGGCCAGTCTGCCAGTCTGAGCTGGCACCTCTGAGTTTTCCTTGTGCCCCAGCGGTCAGGAGGGAAGGCCCCTGTGGCAGGGAGATGAGCTGTCCCAAGGGGACTGTGCAGCCAGGCTGGGGACAGGGTGGGCAGTGGTGGTGCCTCCCTGGGTGGACCTCTGCCTGCTGCTGTCCTGTCATCTTGGAGCCTGGCTCTGGGACACTTTCTGCTCTGGTTTCTATGGCTGCCCTTCCCCAAATCCCACACCCAGCTGGGTGTCCTGCTGGGTGTCCCCACTCACCGTACTCTTGTCCAGTCCATAGTCTGCACTGGAGATGGGGCTCTCCCCACCCCACCCAGGCCCCTCCTCAGGGTCCCAGACTCCCCTGGGTCTGGTGTGCTGGGGAGGGGCTGGCCTTGACTTCTGTCATAGAAATCCAGGGTCCTTTGTGTTTAAAATCCTGACATCCTTGTCAGGGGGCCACGAGCCGTGGTCAGGGGCAGGAGGTGGGGTGGTGGGCAGAGGCCTCTCCCTGACGAGGCCCCTGGGCAGGAGAAATGGTGTATGGAAGCGCCAGGCCTCCGTGGCAGGCGAGCAGGCTCACGGAGCAGCACCCAAGCCCGGGGCCACGCGACTCCACGCAGACGAGAGCAGCTCCTGTGCTGCTTGGGAAGCCACCACAAGGGACCCAGTCCTGGAGTTGGCAGGGCCTTTGAGGGCAAGCTTAGGACCAGAAACCTGAAGGATCTGGCTGAAGACATGGGCCTGTGGGAGCAGCCGGGCTGCCCAGGCTGCTGGGGGGCCCACCCTGCTTGAAGGCTGCCCATGGTCTTTGCTCTGTCAGCCCCACCCTGCTCTCTGCTCTTAGAGGGCTGTCCCCAGCTTGGCCTCACCCACAGGCAGCCTGCCAGAGGTTGGAGCCTGGAAAGAGAGATTTGGGGAGCCGTGCCTGCAGGAGGATACCCCATCCACATGGTCTTGGTGACATAAAGGCCTTGAACCCATACACAGGCACCGGTAGCTTCGAGGCGTGTGGCCTGGAGCCCTGGAGCTGACTGTGCTCCTGAGCCCTACTTGGGCCTGTGCAATGGCCAGCTCTGCTGACCAGTCCCTCCAGGTGTCAGGGCTGTGGGTCCTGGGGTCCCTTCTGGAGTTGGTGACTCTTACTTTGGATCATCTGTACTCTGCCTCCTTCCCTGTGGGGATGGGGTGACATCTTAGCTCCTGGCTGAGGACAGAGTGGGGTGGTGGCCCGTCTTCCTTTCCCATGGTAACGTCATGGAACAAGGCCACGCCAAGGGCCAGCTTCCTGCAAGCCTCGTCTTGGGAACTGGATTTCGGGTCCAGCTCCTGTACCTGGCTCAGTCCCCATGTGCTGCGCCCAGGAGAGCCGCACCCCTCCCCCAGCATCTTTGTCTCTGTTGGGCAACTCGGACCACCCCCTGCCTGACCCACTCCCAGGGTCTTGGGAGGGTGGATGGCGAGGAGGGTGTGCACAGGGCTGTGGGCCTGCGTGCCGAGCTGCTCCTGGCGACTCTCGTGTGGTGCAAGCCGTGGTGTGTGGGGGTGGCCACTGTGAACGCAGGTAGGGCGCTGCTTTCCCGAGTCAGAGGGAGATCAGGCCTGGGCTGTGCCCTCGTCCTGCCCCACATGTCCTAGGGGGGCCCAGCAAGCTGACCAGGTCAGCGCCCCTCGGCCCCTGCCTGGCCCCAGGCTGCTTCGTGCTCAGCAGGGTCCCTCAGACTCCTCCAAGGGCGCTGCCTCAAGGTCACTCTGACCCCCGGGGGCAGGTCCAGCAGCTGCTGCTCTCTGCCTGCCTGCAGCCTCCTTGCTGGCCACTGGTCCTGCGGTCCCTCTCCCCAGGAGGCATGGCCTGCCTCTCCCTGCACTCCTGGGCTCCAGGCCCTGGCTGCGAGGCTTCTATGAGCTCATGACTCCCGGTTATTTTTACATCTCCAGACGACTGTCCAGCTGCTGCCCCGTGTCCAGTGGGTTTCTCAGCCTCTCTCATCCATGGAAGACACCCGTCCCGGCCCCGGCAGCCTCCCCAGCATCCTTCTCCCCCAGAGCCACAGAGGCCCTCAATTCTTTGCATCCTCATGTCCTCTCCTGCCCAGAGGGCTGGGGTGAGTGACATGGCCAGTGCTGCGTCTGTGTGCAGGCCTTGCGTCTGTGTGCAGGCCTCTCACCTGGAGGGCAGGAGCCTCTGAGGTGGCACTCAGCCCATGCCTGTCCTTCCTGCAGCGGCCGCGGAGGCTCAGAGACAGCCAGCCCAGCCTCTGTGCTCAGAGCCCTTTGGAGCCCCCTGGGCTGCCAGGACCCTGGCCAGCTGCCAGCAGTGCAGAACACTCTGCCCCCGTCCCTCGTGTGGCCTGGCCTTGGGTCCCCGAGGAGGCCGTGCTGCCTGTTTCTGGGCCTTCGCATGGCTGTTCCCCTAATAATGCTGTGCTTTGTGAAGCTGCTGGGCTGGGCCTTCAGTTGTGCCCTCCTGGGACAGCCACAGGCCCATGCACAGGTTGTCCCTGCCCCACCCTGAGGTCTCTGCTGCCTCCTTGCACACTGTGCTGATGGTCGTCTTGGCTCTGACCTGTCTGTTGCTCCTGGGCTGGCTCTTTGGGAGCTGGGCTTCAGGGCCGGGCTGCCCACAGAGTGGCTGGGCAGCAGTGTGGGTGTGGCTGGGTGCCACAGGGGAGCCCGACCCAGGCAGGACGGAGCTAGGGATGCGTGGGGCCTGTGAACCTGGGGGACGGGCTCTGGGCCCCAGGGGACCCCAGGCAGGCCCACTCAGCGTTCCTGTTCGTCACTCCCAGCCCTGCCTAGGGGTCCACCTTGCCCACCTGCCCAGGGCAGAGTTTGGGGAGTGGCCCCGGGGTCGGTCACTTGCATGTAGTCTCGTGTTGTTTAGGCTCTTGTGCTGCCGCAGGCCTGGCGGTGGGGCTGCTGCTGGCTGCACTGTGTGCTTACTGCGGTGGAGAATCAGAGACCCGGTGGCCAGGCCCAGCTCCCAGCTTGTGCCTGGACCCTGTGGCTGGGCCTTCTCCAACTCGCAGGTGAAAAACAGAGGCTCAGAGGCCGAGGACCGGGGTAGGCAGGCGTGGGGCTGGACCTGGGGCAGCCTGTGCACAGGGGTCAGTGGCCTGAGAGCGAGCACGGGCGAGTGTGGGCACACACAGGACTGAGTGTGCCAGCTGGTGTGTTTGCACGCACGCACACAGGAGAGAGCTTTTTTGTGTGTGGTACCAGGGATTGAGCTCAGGGACACCCGACCACTGAGCCACACCCCCAGCCCTATTCTGTGTTTTATGTAGAGACAGGGTCTCACTGAGTTCCTTAGCGCCTCGCCATTGCTGAGGCTGGCTTTGAACTCGCGATTCTCCTGTCTCAGCCTCTGGAGCTGCTGAGATGACGGGCGTGGCCATGCACCTGGCGAGCGAGCATCTGTGTGAGTGTGGAAGAGTGTGCACGCCCAGGTGCGCGTGGGAGTGTGTGTGCTTGAGGGTGTGAGAAGGCACGCGTCTGCGCTAGTGTGAGTGTGTTTGCCTTTGTGCTCCCACAGTGGCACGGCCAGGGTGGCTGATGACCACAGGGCTCCCTGCTCACGGTGGGCTCATGTCCAGCAGGGGCCGGCTCTGGCTCCTGGCTGCATCCCCTCGCTGCCCCTGGCCTGGGGAACGGGGCTCCTCCTCCGGGTCCTCCCTTACAACCCCACCTGAGGCTCCGCCCTCACGTTCTAGGCTCCGCCCCCACCCTCCTCCTGATGCATCAGTGCCTGAGCTGGGGCACAGGGACACTCAGCCCCACGGTAGGTGTGCACCTGAGAGTGGGTGTGCATGCCAGCGTGGGCGGCCTGGCCTGGGTCTCGGCCTCATCCCTGGTCTCCGCCCTCCACGGACACCCCAGCACCCTCTGCCCAGCCTCGGCGGAAGTGCCCTAAGCTGCAGGCAGCAAGGAGCCTGTGCTGAATCCAACCCCATTAGGCCGACTCCGCAGAGGGCCTCGGGGACGAGTGGGGGCCTGCCAGCAGGCCTAGCCGTCCAGGCGGAGGCCGACCTTCCCGGGAGCCAGGAGCAGGCAGGTTCCCCTGGGGGGGGCAGGTGCCGTCTCTGGGCCAAGTCCAGCGCCGTTTGTAAGTGAAGTCTTACTGGAGGCGGCGTGAGGGACAGCCCCTGCGAGTTACTGGTCCTGAGGAGGCTGCGCCCCGCCCCGCCCCGGAAGCCAGCCTGGCGCTCCTCAGAGGCCGGCAGGCCTCTCCTGTCCCGCCAGGAGCGCAGCTTCTTGAATGAAGGAGGAGGTGACCTCACTCTGCCGTGCTGGTCTGCGGCCCCACCGCTGGACAGAACGTCCCTGCCTCTGTGACTGCCCTCTGCCCCTCTCTGTGCCCATGCTCATTCCTGGCCTTTCATTTCTTGGTGCTCTGGTGACGTGACAGGGACTTTTCCATGAGAACTCTCTGTTGGCGTTGCCCGTCTGACACCTCTCTCCAGCCAGGCCTCTTGGTCCCGCCTGCAGGTCTGGTCTGGTCTCCGTGGGCTCCTCTTGGCCCTGCGCAGGGGCAGGTGGGCCTCTGTGGCTTCCGGTCCTCTCCTTCCTCAAGAGCCGCCTTTGCTTTCTGTGGTTTTAAACATCCAGGCACCAGTGAAGGATTCTCAAGTGGGCGGCAAAAGCCATTATCCTGGCCGAGATCCCCTCCACCCCATCTCTGCAGGTGGACAAGGGCTTGACTTCTTGAGATTCATGTGGGATTTGGGGTCATGTCACGCGTGAACGTATTTGGGTGTTTGCATTAGGTCCCCGGCTGACACCCTCCTCAAAGACTGGGCACCCCGGAGTCCCGGAGCTGCAGGGGGCCTGGGTGGGGAGGGGACCTGCTCACCAAGGCTGACCACTGCATGGAGGGTATGGAGGCCAGGAGTCTCGAGCACGCCCTTCTGTCTCGTCTAGGGGTGGGAGGTTTGCCCAGGGGCACCCAGGGGCAGGGCAGGGCTGAGCGGCTGGCGCTGCCCTGGGCTGAGCAGAGTGGCCATGGGAACAGGACACTGGGGTGGAGACCTGAGTGTCCTAGAGGGGCCAGGCGTGAGACAGGCCTGTCCCTGCAGCCAGGGGACAGATGGAGGCTGCCACACTGCTCAGGTGACACCTCCTTCCTCCCCAGGGCTGGGGCGTGGGCCTCAGCCGGGCACCAGGAGGACAGGGGCAAACCAGGTCTTGGTGTGTCAGGCCGGAGCAAGCAGCCCAGGCCGCAGGGCCGGCGGGGAGGCCTGAGCTGCTGGGCAGGCACTGTGTCCGCTTGCCCGAGCCACGGACCATAGATCCTGTAGCCCAAGTGTTGCTAGGGTGCGCTCACGGGTTTGGGCAGAGTCGACACCCTGGTGGAGTCCAGGCCCAGGCACAGGGTTCAGGTGACCAGCTGGTCATCCAGGATGGGGCACATCCCACTATACACACGAGACAGGGAAGATGAGGGGATTTCTTGGTCACACCTGGAGCCCGTCTCTTTCCAGCTGTGCTATGTCCTCCCAGGGGATGCTGAGGACTGGGGCAGTGCGCTGGCATCCTGGTGGACACTCCATGGCCTCTTGCCTTCTGTGCAGATTGCCTGCTCATGCTGGCCTACAAGGACAAGTCCGACCGTGCCAAGGGCCTCCGGGAGCGCAGCAGCCTGACCCTGGAGGATATATGTGGCCTGGAGCCCGGCCTGCCCTATGAGGGTCTGGTCCACACACTGGCCATCGTCTGCCTGTCCCAGGCCGTCATGCTGGGCTTCGACAGCCGCCAGGCCATGTGCGCCTGGGATGCCCGCATCCGCTATGCGCTCGGAGAGGGTGAGTGCCTAGGACGGAGGACCGAGTGCCCCCTCACAGTCTTGGGACTCCTCTCCCATGTGGACCACAGAGGCAGACGAGACCTGGAACCTCACAGAAGTGAGGGGCAGCTAGTGGACACCTCAAATGGTGACCTGGTGGGCCCTGAGCTCTGGATCAGAAGTCTGTGCTCTGGATAAGAGGTCACGGAGAGACAGGCCCTGCCTGGGGTGATCAGGCCAAGGATTGGGGTGGGGTTCTCTGGGGCGGTGGGGCTTTTTTTTTTGTTTTTAATATTTATTTATTTATTTTTTAGTTTTAGGTGGACAGAATATCTTTGTTTTTATGTGGTGCTGAGGATCAAACCCAGTGCCTCACGCGTGCTAGGCGAGCACGGTACCACTGCGCCACAATCCCAGCCCCGGCGGTGGGGCTTCTAAGATTCCTAGCTCAGCCTCATTGGTTAAAACTGGAACCCCGAGTCCAAGCTGCCACCCATCCATCTCCCAAAGTCCCGCCCGCACACCGCTTCCTCCTGGGCCTTGTGTACCTGGGCCGTGCAGAGCAGTGCCATCAGCCACCTGGGAGCGAGGGTCAGGGCAGGGCCAGGCTGGGCAGGGAGGAGGTTGGTGGCTGAGTGGCCAGTGGACAGGCAGTGAGCTCTGTGTGCCTGAGGCAGCAGCTGCCCACAGAGGTCATTCACAGAGCTGGGCTGCCCTGGGAGCAGGCCCAGGGGCTGGCGCCCTGGAGCTCAGCAGCGTGGAGGTTGCTGAGGCTGGAGACAGGGCTCACCACAAGGTGGGATGGCACAGCCTGACCGCAGCACAGACCTCGGACGCTGAAGGTCTGAGCTCACAAGCACAGCAGGATGCTCGCTGCATCTCCTAGAACCCCAGACCAGCGCCACCAACCAGGGCTAACCAGCTGCCAGGCTCACCAGTAACGGTGGGCTCCAGCCCAGGCTGTCTGCACCCTGGCCGGTCATTCTTCTGGGTTCTCTGCAAGACTTCAGTTTTTAAAATACCACATTAAAACATCACAGCCCACCTGCTGAGTTAGTGAGCTGCCCTCCCCTGCCTACCTGAGGGACAAGAGAATTCGGGGAAGGGCAGGAAGGAGGAGCCCCGGCTTGGCTCTGCAGTGGTCACCCCACCGGGGAGGGGGGCTGCCCAGGCACCTGCAGAGACATCTTGGGAGAAATCCTGAAGAGGGCGTGGCCCCTGCAGGGCCATGGAGTGGGCTCGAGGGGATGCCCGGGGCCACAGGCTGGAGGATCTGGGGACCCTGCTGCGGGGGAGGAGGTGGAGTGGGCTGGGGCAGGGGTGGGCACTGGCAGGCAGGGGTCCACCACTCGGGGCATGGTCTACTTTCTGAGGTGGGGTAGCCTGGGGGGAGAGGGAGGTGGGGAAGAGCTTATGGCCATCGTCATCTGTGGGGTTTCAGGGGAAGGGGCTCAGCTGAGGTAGTGGGAGCCCAGGAGCAACCAGCTGCTCCCAGGGGAGCAGGGGGAACCACTGTCTAAAGAGAGATGGGTGCATGGCCTCCTGAGCATCCTGTGGCCAGGCTGACCTCCCAAACTGCACTGAGCCTGATCCCCACCCTCCACACGCTGAGCCTCAGCTTCCCTGTCCATGAATGACTCCCAGGCCTCCAGGCCAGGGGCGGTTCTGGGGCGGTGCTCTGTGCACAGGTCCTGGCCCAGTGCTGACCAGCCCTGTCCTCCATGGAGCCCCCTGAGACCACGTCTGTATGGTTGGAGCAGGAGGGGGTGGTCAGGGGTCAGACCCCTCAGAGAGCGCACTCCCCTAGGCAGTCCCTGAAAGATGGGAGGGAGGTCAGTGGGCTAGGGCAGGCAACCCCCACCACCCCCAGCGTTGCCCAGCTGTGTGGGCCTCCCCTGCTTGAGCCCGAGCGCCACCCCCACCCTCCCCGGGTGATGCGCTTTGCCCCTGTCACCCTAGTGCACAGGTTTCACGTGACGGTGGCTCCCGGCACCAAGCTGGAGAGTGGCCCAGCCACTCTCCACCTCTGCAATGACATCCTGGTCCTGGCCAGGGACATCCCTCCAACTGTCACGGGGCAGTGGAAGCTCTCCGACCTCCGGCGCTACGGGGCTGTGCCAAGTGGATTCATCTTTGAAGGCGGGACCAGATGTGGCTACTGTAAGTACGTGGGCTTCTTGGGGCCCTCCTGACCCCTGGGGAGGGCCGCAGGATGTGCCCACACACCCTGGGCTGCGCTTGGTGGAAGCCTGGCCCAGGGGCTCCTCCTTCTTCCTGGGACTGCCTGTGGGGGGCAGCAGAGGTCCTCCGTGTCTCCAGAGCGAGGCCCAGTGGCTCAGCTGTTCCTGGCCTGTGTATGAGGTCACCGAGCAGCAGAGTCTCCTGCTCAGATTGAATGGGAAAAAAAAAAGAATGGAAGCATTTCGTGGAGGTCACCCTAGCATGCAAGTCCTGTCCAGGATGGCCCAGGTCTGCCACGTGTGGCAGGTGACCAACCCTCGGCTACCACCAGCACCCTGTGTTGCCCAGATGTCTCAGCTGGGTTGAGGGGGTTTGTGGCATTTAAATCCAGTCGGAGCAGCCACCAGGCCTGTCCAGGCGGGAGCAGGAGCCTAGACTTGCAGGGCTGGAGGCAGCGGCCAGCACAGCCAGGCCCTCGGCCTGCCCACAGAGCTGTGGCTGCCTTCCTCCCATGGCACGTGTTTACCTGTTCTGTGGGACTGGGGTGCCCAGGTGGAGGGAAGGCCTGGCCACTCCCCTGGGACAGGCTCAGTGGCGGGCAGCAGAGAGTGGGCCCCTGGGAAGCTGAGCAGGGAGGCAGGCCTTGGGGGCGGGCGCTGGAGCCCGGCACTGAGGGGAAAGTTTCTGAGAGCTCAGGGCTGCCAGGAGCCTGCTCGGTCCTGCATCGGCTGCGAGGGCATCTCGACACCATGTGGCCCCGCCTGGCCACAGCCAGCACCATCCTGGGGTTCTAAGAACCCAGCAACCTGGCAGACTCCTGGCTGTTCAGAGACTGTGGTCAGAGGCACCTTGGTGACCACCCCTCGAGGACACCTCCCTGATGCTCCTGGCTACCTGACTCCTCCTTAGAGGGTGCCTGGGATGAGTTCTCTGGGGTTGGACAGGGAGCACATTTAAGAGGACACTGATCTATTTCCACTTCTAAGTATCGACCCAGCGCCAAGCACCATGTTGCTAGGGTCACAGTCACTTGGGGTTTGTGGCTCCCTTTGGTGGCATGTTATAAGGATGTGATCTGAGGCCTGTGGCCATATGTGACTCTGACCCATAAAACACAGTTTTGTGGTCTCCGTGGAGCCACAGGCTTTGGGCACTGCACAAGGAAAGGGCGCGGGGCGGGATGGGAGGCGGGCCGTGGCCGGGGCCCTGCGTCTGGGGCAGTCTGACGGTGTCAGGGGGTGGCACCAGCAGGCCTGTTCAGGATGCTCACTGTGGCCCCAGGAGGCAGACAGGTCTGGAGGAAGAGGTTGGGGGCCAGCAAGGCGAGTGGGTGAGGCTGACCCCAGTGCAGCTGTTGGGGCGTGACGGCCCCATGGTTCCAGGACCACTAACCAGGCGGTGACGGATGAGGGGCTGGGGGAGGGGACAGGCTCTTGCTGAGGCTCAGGTCTAGGACAGGGGCTGGATGAGGACCGTTTGTTCCCGTGAGGCCCCCACCCCATTCTGGTGCTTTGCCCCTAGGCAGGGGACAGGTGTGCCATGTAGATGTCCAGTACAGAGCCCTGTCCCCTTGCACTTGGCAATGGAGTGCTATTTAAGAACTTGGCCGTTTGTGAGGAAGAGATCCTGGCTTAGTGGCCCCTGCTGACGCAGGCCCTGGGGTCTAGACCCCTGCTTTGTTTCCACACGTGACTTCTCTGCCCTGCTCTCAAGGTTCCACCAGGCCTGGGTCTGCCGGGAGCTGCCCTCAGTGTCCAAGGCGGTCTTCAGAGCTGGCTGTCATATGAGTGGAGCCCTGGGGTCATCACCCATGTAGACGAAGACACTGAGGCTGTCTGGTGTTGTGGGGGCTGCTGATGTGGGCAGGCCACGGCTGCTCCAGGTCTCTCAAGTGCCCTGGAGGCTGTCCCTGGGCCCAGGGGGCCTGTAGCTGCTGCCCCTTTCCCAAAGTGGCTCCTGTCCATGCAGAGCCTGGGCTGGCAGGGGAGGCCACCCTTCTTGTCCCTCTCGAGGAACAAAAGGCCCTGTTGGGCAGAGCAGGCAGCAGGCCGGGACTGTGGAGCAGGACCAGCTGCCGGGAGTGTGGACACCTGCCAGCTGTCAGTGGCCTCCCCTGGGGCCAGTCTGCTGCAGTCTGTTTGTTCTGGCAGCAGGCGGCCTGAGGGGCAAGCAGAGCGTCTTCCTGCCCTCCAAGAAGGGCCATGGGGCCACTGGATGGTGCCCTAGCTCGTCTCCGAGTGTGGGAACCAGGTCCGGGACATAGTGCGACTGATCTGAAAATCCGCAGGCCCCTCTGGCCTCAGAGCTCCCCTCTGCCCGTAATGGAAGTCAGGGGATGAGCTGGGCCCACAGGGTGCCAGCCTGGGTCCTGTCCTGGCCTTATAATTGTGTGGCAGACCCTCAGGCCAGCCACCCTGGGCAGGAATTGCGTCTTTCTGAAAAGACCCTCAGTCCCCTCAGCCCCAGGGCTGCTCCCATTCTAGAGAAGTGGCCCCATCTGGTGGCATCTGGCCAAGGCGTCTGAGCTCTGGCACCACTCCTGCAGCGGCTGAGATGGGCCCCCCGCTCTCCTGTCCCACTGCAGGGGATATAGCACCCACACCTGGCCCAAGGCGGGGCACTTGTCCTCTTTCTGCAGATGGGCTGGGAGTGGGGCCCTTGGAAGACAGGGAAGAGTAAGAGCCAGGCCCGCCTGTGAGCCCTGCAGCTGGGCAGGCCACCCTTGTTGGCAGGTCCATGGAGGCCCAGAGCAGGGCAGCGTGGGCCTCGGGAAGTAGGGGCAGTGGAGGAGGGGCCGCTGAGGAGGGGCGTAGCTGGGTGAGCAGGGTGTCCCCAGGCTGACAGGGACACTGAGGGGCCCAGCTCAGGGACGGAGCCCCGTGGCGCGGCTGGGTCTTTGGCTGGCACTCCCATGCGTGCTCAGGAAGTAGCGCGTGAGCAGGAGTCACTGTCACTGTGAGTGCAAGGATGTGCCTGGTTCTCAGAGGGGACCGTGGCCTTTGTCAACAGGTGAGTGTTCCTGCCTGCTCTGAGGGCTGGGGCCGCCAGCGGTGCCAGCTAGGCTCTTGGGACCCAGCAGAGGCACTGCGCGGCTCCCTCTTGGCTGCGGCTGCGTCTCTGTCTTGCAGCTGCGACGTCCCGTCTGTGGGAGGACAGCTGCTGCTCCACGTCCCCAGGGCTCTTTCTCGCCCCTGTCTCTGTCTCCTGTGTTTACAGTGCAGTGAGCTCCCTGCCCAGGGGCTTCTCCCCGGCCTGTGGCCTGCCATGACTCTGTGGCCCACTCCGGGCAGGAATCTGCAGCCCAGGCCTTCGCAGGTCACTTGGGCAGTGGCGTCTGGTGGTGCACTGGAAGGCCAGGGTGACTATGGGCTGGCTGTCAGAGGAGGGCAGCTCCCTCGAGGGGCGTCCCTCCAGCAGGGCATCCTGGGCCACTCCACAGGGCGGCTGGTTCCAAGAGGGCAAGAGGAGGTGGCTGGCCTCCTTAAGGCCTCGGCCCAGAACTGGAAGAATGTCACCGAGGGCCTGCAACAGGGGAGGGGAGTGGACCGGCTTCCCAGAGCGGGCAGCTGCCATGGACAGGGGTGGAGGAAGTCAGTGGTCACAGGCCGGGCTCTGTTCTTCCTCCCCGTAACAAGTAAGCAAGCGAGAAGCCAGGATGCTTCCTGGGAGGCCGGGCGCCCACAGCCTCCTCGTGCCTGGGTCTCCTTCCACAGCAGAGCACAGGGGCTCTGGGCACTAAGCCCTGGGTGGACACTGGGGGCCACAGGCCACTCTGACGTGGTCCCTGTCCACCAAGTGCTTAGCCTGGGGTTGGGACTGTGGACAGTTGAAGGGCCTTGTGGGGAAAGTGCCATGGGGTCCACAGAGTATCTGGGAGTGAACTGCTGGCTTCCCAGGAAGGGCCTGGCATGGGGACAGGCATCAGAGAAGGTGATGCTCTGTGACTTGAGCCTCGGAGTCGATGGGCAGTCTAGGAGGCCAAGGGGCGTCAGGGAGTGTACCCACCTCCTGTGGGTGTGACAGGGGAACAGCTGTGGGACTGGGTGGAAGCTGTCCTGGGAGGCCCGGTCCTGGCCCTTGGAGATGGATGTCCTCCAGGCCCCTGGAATCGGCCCTGCTGCCATGGTGGGTAGCTAGTGGGGCTGCTGTACGGGTACTTGGGTCCCAGACTGGCGTTGCTGTGCCCCAGGGCCTGCCCAGTGGCCGTCTCCTGGGAGCGGGACACTGCAGATGCCCAGGGGAACGCAGGACCAGCTCACTCCTTCTGTAATGTGGCTTTTTATAGTCGTGGGACTGATTGTCCCGCGGCCTCTGCCAGCTGTCAGCGAGCTTGGGATTAGAGGCTGAGCCCTTTGCAAGAGCTGGGCCGGGCTGGCTGACCCTCTCCTACGGACGGGTGGCGGGGGGCACAGGGAGCCATGGCAAGATGCTCCTTGTGAAAGGGCCAGCCAGACGGCCTGCGTGTGGCCTGCTCTCCTGCCCTCTTGTCTCGCTGCCCAGTTTGCAGGCCCCATTTTTCAGGGCCTTTCTGAGCCAATCAGCCTTCCCCCAGGTGGGTATCGAGAAGGGCGCCAGCCTCCACTCCATGCCCCCTAACAGTAGCCCCTCACCCAGAGCAGGACTAGAAGCTTGTGGTGCAAGTATTGCCCAGGTGGGCCCAATGACCTGGGCTTGAGTCCACCTGGGCTGTGTGACTGCATAAGTAGCTTCCTCTCTCTGGGCCTCAGTTTCCTCATCTCTAAAGCAAGAATGATACCGCTGTCTCCTGACTTGGGGTATCATGTGATGAAGCTTCCACAGCTGTGGGGGCTGCGTGCCCCTGCGTACCCTAGCGTGGCCACCCAGAGGCCCAGCAGCCATGTGGCGTGGGCTGAGTCTCTGGACCCCAAGGCCCACATCCTGCAAAGGCAGAGCGACTATCAGGTGGAGCTTTGAACATCGAGGCGTCTGGCCTCCCCGCTCTGCCTGGTGCTCGTGTGCCCGAAGCTGGCCTGCGAGGCCCTGCGAGCCTTTCTCTGGGCAACAGCAGAGGCTCCCAGGGAGGGCTTCTCATGTGCTGACCCTGTGCCGAATGTCTGTCCCCACGTGCTGGCTCAGTGGGCGGCTGCCGCCAGCCTGGCCTCCCATTCATGCAGCCAGTGAGGGAGGACATTCCCCGGCCGGCTGGGCGCCCGTGTGGGGCACGTGGCCCGGAGGCCCTCCCTGCTGACTCACTGCCCAGGCTTCTCCTGGGTGTGGAGGCCCCGAGCAAGTGCCCGCCCCTGTCCCTCGGCCCTAGTGACCCCAGGCTGATGGCACGCAGGTCCTTCCTTCTGCTGAGTGGGCAGCAGCGGGTGGAGGCGGCTGTGACTATGGGGTGCACCTTTACACGGCGACTCCGGGAAGAAGAGAGGCTGCTTACCGTGGGGAGGCAGCGCTGGCCACGGTGAAGGCTGGCCATCTGGGGGGCAGATGCCACACACCTGTCTAATGTCTGTGTGAATGAGGAACTGAGGTGAGGGCCCCCAGGTGTGACGGGGGCCAGCGGTGGCCGTGTGGGAATGTGAGCCCCGCTCCTGGACACCTGAGGGACCTCTGACCAGACACACCTCGTTCACCTCAGAACTGCCCTGCAGGAAGGGCCTCTGGTCTCCTGGTGCATTTGAGGAAACTGAGGCGCAGAGGGCTGAGCTGACCTCTTGGCTGCCTATGGCAGAGGGTGGGTGTGAGGCGGCCTTGGCCACGAGATGCACCCTGGATGATGTGTCCAGAATGGGACACCTGGCCGGGTGCACAGTTGCCAGTGCCAGCTCCACGGTGGGCCTGGGACAGGGCCCTGGGCTGGCAGGAGCCCGTGAGCATCCCCAGGCATCACGCTGGGTATGGCCACAGCCCCCATGCCCCCCTGCAAACCCCCTGCCCCTCTGCAGACCCCCTGCCCCCCTGCAGAACCCCTGCCCCCCTGCAGGACCCCCTGCCCCCCTGCAGAACCCCCTGCCCCCCTGCGGACCCCCTGCCCCCCTGTGGACCCCCTGTCCCCTG